>DWQT01000956.1:0-18894 GCA_018244895.1 Myscelus amystis hages
AAATAAACATCCGTAGCAACTAAGCTGACAGGCTCGAGTGACTGTGTCTATACACCACACCCCTAATAGAATAGACTGTGATACGAAAGCTGGCAACACTGTAATTTTTTAAATTCAGAAATCAGTTGTACATTCGGATACATTCCTATATTTTATTCCCTGTTCGTTTTTAGATTCGATTCTGATATCTGTTTACCGCAGTCATTATCAAGGCGCAACATATATAATATTTCGACCACATTTTATGTCGCTTACTATTTCGCTATTTGAGGAAAAGTGAGTACTTAGTTCTAAATGATGTACCGCCGTTCAAATTGCGGCGTTTGTTAGCAACTGTTGTGTCTTAAATTTGTGCATTTCTGGTACCCTAAGACGATAAATCACAATTTAAACTGCTAGTGCTTAAATCAGTTGCTGCATAAATAAGACCTGTGCAGTTAAGTTACTTTGAAAATTACGTGTTTTATTTGAATAAATTACAAATTTGCAGTCACGCATAATACACTTTCTACGCTGTATACGATTCTACTTGTAGGCTAAATTTCAAATGTTTTTGACTTACACGTGTTTGATTTATTTTTCTGATATAAGATTATGTTTGATTTAAGATTATGATAGACTAGACGTACACGCAATTGATTGTGTTAAGTCAGTCCCCATACGGGAAAAAATACTAAAGGCACCCCTACAAGATCGTAGGCAGAAGCCATTTTAAATATAATATCTACAAATCGACACTAATATAACTATTTATTATATTTCTACTACTATTTTCTGCTACTACTATTTGTTATGTCGAAATTAAATTCTTTTGTTATATTTTGCCATATCTACTTACAGCAAACAAACAATCTTTCCAAATTTTGTTTGTTTGTGTGTTTGTTCGAGCTAATCTCCGTAGCGGTTGGACTTTCACTTGCCGATAGTTTATGTTATATAGAGTAACTTATGCTACTAAGCCAACTTAGTAACTTGTGACTCACCCAGATAAAAACAGTAATCCACGCGGGCGAATCAGCGGACGCAGTTAGTTAATGATATATGTACATAAGTAGATTCAGTGAATAAATAATAAATCATAACGCCGTCATATGATAATTTAATATTACAATGTAATTACACGCTTTAAACTCCATTTGAACTCGTGGAACTCAATTCAATGAGATCCGCGCATTATCTGACGCTTTTGATAATAACGACAGGCGTAATAAACTTTACTGCACCCAAATTAATTTGAATTTTAGTTTAAAGACTACCTGTTTTTCTTATAAGAGTGTAATTTTATTTCACGTACATCATTGAATTATGCCGGGTGCTTGTATGAAATTATCATCTAATACCAGTTATAGATATTTCTATGCACGGTGAATTATATATATGTCAATTGTTTTACTGTCTGATTTTACGAAGTGAAATCCAATATAGAAAAAGTTGAAATTTTCGATAAGCGAGTATTGAGCTCGGGTACACTAGCGTCTCGTTACCAACCCGCAGTTGGCCGGCGCGGTGGACTATGGCCTAAATCGCTCTCACTATGAGAGGAGACCCGGTCCAGTAGTGGACCACTAAAAGGGTGAAAAAACAAAACTAGCGTTGAACTTATAAGAATTTTTTTACATAAACATGTGCCGGTCTTATCTATTATAAAGTTTCATTAATTAGCATTTTAGATTAACCTTAATTCTACGATGACGAAATACTCGGTTACATAAGGGGATATCTTTCACTATAAATAATGACCCCTTATTTCACATGGCCCACTTGTGACAAAAGATATCTGCGCTTGATAGTTTCGTCACGTTGTAGAGCTATTTGTGTGTATCAAGGAGATTTTTCAATCGAATGCCCTTAAGAAGGAAAGCTATACATAAATCACTCAAGCCTTTCCCTTACGAAAAGCAACTTTGTAGGTTCGAGGCGTCTTTAAAATATTTTGGTATGTCTATCTGTGTTCGATATTTGAAACTTCAACCAGAAATAGAGCATTGTTTTAAAACAAATATTATAATAGCTGTGAATGATTTTCCCTCTTTGTTGTAATCTATTAAAATCTATTTATCTATTAAATTTCTAAGCTTTATGTCCCTAATATGATATTTACTATTAGGCGTTTTAAATTGTCACAAAGGGAATGCTAATTGTTTACCAACGCTCTGTAGAACTGTGATGGTGTTCAGGTCATTTCATACGAATTCTTGTACAAACCGTAATGTCAATTTGAAGGTTAAATAATAGTTATCAACTGAAATATTATAAATAGTATTTACATATTAAATTGAAAATTCCAAAGAAATGTTATTATAAAAATATGTTAAACATTTAAATCCGGGATCATCAGAAGCTTAAAAACAAATATTATTCGTGGAACATAAATACTTTTGTTCTAGAACAAGGCAAACATACCAATCACAAATCTGTTTTCAGTTGAATTGTTTCTCCGACGAACACGTTTTCATATGTTGTTTGTGAACCAAATGGCTTGTTGCACGGAATAGGAGGAGAAAGAATCTGCCGTGAATAAATTATTCAGCACAACGATCAAATGTCGTTTTACAAAAGCAAATTAACGACAAAATACAGGATCGTAATTAGTTTTGGTAAGGCTTTTATTATTTTCGAGTAATATTGGTATTTGTAAAATACAAAATGATTGTGAACACTTACATTTTCGCGCTCGCGCGTTTCTAAATACGTAGTCATAATACGTCAAAGTAAGTACAACGCACAAATATTTTCGAAGAAAACGCTTAAAGCAACTGACAAAGGAGTACTTTCAGGTAAATCAGCGTCGGGAAGAAAGTTTTGGCAGTATTTTGCAGCGGAAGCCGATTACTTCCCCCGGGCGGTTCGGAGACACTACTTAGCCGCTTGTTTGTTGTTGTTAATGAGCGCTGCCAGCCAACTCCGGCCTGTTCTCGCCTCAATTAAACCTAAAACATGACTCTTGATGGTCTTCGCCTCGTTATACAACGCTCTCGCACAAGTACTATATAAACGGTCCCATTGTACGCCATGTGTGAGAACACTTGGTAGTCCTCAAGATTACTTTGTCATGTTCAGGATTTTTTTGTTTTTTTTTTCTACAACGCAATGAATGAATCAAGAGAAACCAAAGTCATTGAAATCACCCTAATGGGATTCTACTTTTACTGGTTTGCATGTACTATTCAAGCCATTTTTAACAGGATTAATGAGAACAGATTAATGAGTTTGTTCTCGCATGAACTAAATATAAAATATAGTTTATTTATTTACACTAACTTTGGTCATATGTTATTTAGTCAAAGTCTCAGAGTTCCTTTGTAACATTTTCCGGTCTTCCTAGAACATTATATAACGTTCAACAGTGTAGCAAAAAAGTCAAGGTCTACTTGAAATGTTTGAACTTTTCACTCAACTCAGTATTAAAGTATTAATTGAAGTAACCCATTTACAAACTGGTAGACATTGATTTTTGAAACTGCCTCTCAAAGTCTGCACCGTTTGTTTGTGTTGCTCGATGAGTTCCAGCAAACTTCGGCTAGTCCTCGACTAAATTAAGTCTGAAGTTTGAGTGTTCCTCTAGTCATTTGACATTTCTAGAATGTCACCAAATGCTCGACACGCTAAAGTTGAGTACAAGTGAGCGTCAGCAGCTAGCGAGCGGCAAACCTCGCTCTGTACTGCACAACCATTCTTTACACAAGCATTATGATTATTTTCATTGCATTGTTTTTAACTTGAGTGTTCTTAATTAAGAAAACTTTTTAGAATAGTATTATATGAACGTGCTAAACTTAATTATATGTATGAACCAGCCGTTTAATATATCTGTTTATTTATGTTTCTGAATGACTGCCAATCAACTTCGAAGCATTTTTGTTTCGGTTCAGTTCAAAGATCAGTGTTCCTGGTTATTTGATATTTCTTGCATCTTTATATTATGATAAAAAATTATGTTTTTATAGCAACGGTCGTTCTTAAAAGTATACTCTTACCATGATTAAATACAAACCGTGTGTTATTTTATGCAAAATAATATTGTCATCTCTAGTTATTTAGGTATGTTATAAACTCCTTATTAAATAGGCTTTCGTCAAGAAACGTTCTGCAAACATATAAAACGGGGCCACGATCTAGGAATTGAATTCAATAGCAATGTTCGAATTTTTAAATGAACCGCCCTCGTACTGCCTAACATTTAGTTTAAGTTTTTGATTCACAATTTATTTTAAAAAGTGGCGGTCATAATGCGAATCAAGTATATCATCACATTACACTTAACTCTATATTTTGTTTAAACCTCTCTGTTAACCTAAAAAAGAATTAGAATCCAATTGATTACGCTCTTTTTCTTATTATTGTAGAAGCACAATACACAATAACATTTCGAAAATAAACGATAAGAGTCACTGAAGTTTAATTGCTACAAAATAGTAGAACACTGTTTGGAAAGCGTAGATAAGTATAAAACTATAAAGGATTTATCAGTAAAAAAGCTCCATTCAATCGTGTGATTTTCGCGGAAGCCGTAGACAATAGATTTAGTCAGTAAAAGCTATTTTGGTAGCATTTTGTTCGCACGGTTTGCTGAACTAAGCGGCCGGTTATTGATATTAAAATAACGTACAGCTTCTCAATTGTGATTCATTAATACATATTCTTTAGTAATAATATAACGAATATTACGGCAGATAGTAAATTGTAATCCATATTAAAATGTAATCAAACAATAGAAAAATTTTTTTAAAATATATAATATACCCATCAGACCGTTTTGCTTTACCTAACGTTAAAAATATGAACTCAGGATCATCGCTCTATGATTGACGCTTGTTTTAAATTAAGAATATTGTATTCTAATATATCTTAACCTTTTTTAATAGAAGTATTTTATACTTTATTTTAAGTCTTTCAACAAATATACACATAAGTATCTTTCCGGTCATACAATGTATCTATCGATTGTTCCGATATCTGCATCATAATAAACGTATTTTATCTTCAAAGCAATCTTAACTTTGCAATCAGCTAAATTCATTCTATTGATATCACTTTGAAACAAAAATTATTTAACGCTTCTTAGATATTGTAGCTACTAACGATAATGCTAAAAGAATTTTACTGTAACTTAACAGTTCGAATGTAACTTCTTAGAAACTAGACGGAATAACAGGTTTGAAGCGGATTAAAATTTTGTTCATCTTGTAAAGTTATGAGCAAAGTTTTATAATGGTTGTTACGTAGCGGTTTATATGTATGCTATTTTAAATAGAGTTCAGCTAATGCTAAAATAACAGCTTTACAAGACGTCCAATGGCCACTCAATTTTGATGAATTACTTCAACAAATATTGAAAAAGATATATAAGTATATAACAAACAAATCGTTAATGGTCTTGTGTGGTCCACGGGCGAGGTGTTTGCCCCGAATCCACGTGCAAATAGCCGGCGCACCCATTAACGGTATTCGAAGCTCATAATTTCACTTTTCTATTGCTAACAACAAATATATTCACGTGCCTCTTATGTCTGAGAACTTCTGCGCGAGTGACGATGTCTTTATAGGGATCTTACTATATGTATATTACGTGTGGATTTAAATTAGTAAATCAAGTATTTCAGGGAACTAGTTGAATTATTCCGATCGATTTTAGCAATTTAATAAATTATGAATTATTTGAGTCGCGAAAGCGATTTATTATTATTATATTTAAGTTCATAGTTTCCCAATTCCTTTGTGGTTGTGACAGAAATATTAATGAGGCGAGACTTATTACTTTTTTTTATATTACAGACATATTTAATTTATGCCTCTCGAGTATTTTATCAACTCAGTATAACCAGTATGGCGTCAGTGAAATCAATCGCAAAAATTCAAATTTAAAGTAGCCTTTACAAGTGACATTTTTAACAGGACCAATGCTTTCCAACACGTCGAAATTCAACTTTCTATGACTGGAGCTGGATTTATGCATGTGTATAGTTTTTTTATTTAGTTTTTATATCAAAGGCTACTCTTTATTTCGACTTATCCTTAGATCCAGTGATTAGAGAGTCTGAGAAATCTAGAAAGTCTATGTCCATGCTTTAAAGGCCATAAGGTTAAAGATCGATATACCTTGACAGAAGCCTTAAAAACAGTTTAAAAATCATCCGACAGCGGGATCTGTGACTTAGTCTTTCCTGAGGAGTATATGTAAGTAAACAAACCCCGAGTAGTGGCATTAGCCAGTAACCTGTAATTCCATGACTCCGCACTGTTGCAGCGTTATGGAGTATGCTCCAGGCCTCCCAGAACTGTTGCAGCCATTTGTAGTTTTTCAAGTGTTTACGACAACACAGCCTATGGCCTAATTTGAGATCAGTAATCGTATGTGAAGTTGTCCCAACATGTTATTATTATTATTATGCGCTAATTTGTAAACATATACATACATAACTGGTAGCAAGTTCTTCTAAATTATTTTGCGCGCACGAACATTATTAACAACGTTGCCGTGTAATCTCTGTGAACAGAATTTATATCTCGTAAGATAAATATTTTAAAGCGGCGTGTTAGCACAACTATGTAATCTCGAAAACAATTCGATCTCGATAAACTCTCGTGTCGGTACGTGGAGGCATGGCTTTAGCTACGCTTAGAATAGATGAGTGCAAATGGAGCCTATTATAAATCCAGGGGCAGTAAAGTGCTATCGCCGAGTGCGGAAAAGACGGCATTATCAAACCATCCCGTACACCACGCGAGATTTTAGCAAATACAACCGCTGACTATCAAATATTACCTCAAGAAATCGTTTCATACATGTTCTATACTAAAGATGTTTTACCTTTGCATATAATTAGGAAAATAATTACTTTAAAAATATTATTATACTCACTTTAACATGACTAATTATACGTAAGCAAACCCAAATGATATTTTCATCTATTAAATAAAAAATGTTATCGACTAGCAACTGATACTTAGTAGATATTCTAAAGAAAAATGCATCATATTTTTGAGTACAGAATTTCTAGAGTAGATCTACAGAATATAAATATATTTAACTATGTAAAATCGTTTTTAGCAGCTTCAAGTGGATTTTAGTAAAATTATCGAGTCACTCAGTGTAATGCAATAAGTGAAGCTCCGGATCCGTTTGAGATGTCATGACGCAATTAAACTTAATTAGTTCTACGGAGAGGCGAGATCTCGTTTCACGTACCGTATCAATTTCATTTTTAGCGATTTAAGGACTTGAAAATTGTGTTTTTGCTGCACGCTAACTGTCTCTTATATAAACGTAGTACATACATTGAAGTTAATAATTCCTTATCTTAAGATTCCGTGTTTATGTGGACACGTTGAGCAATCTTTACCAGGCTTTATCGTCAGATACCAATCAAACCTTGTCGAAGGAATTAAAGGCGGTTACAAACATCCAATATTTATGGGTTGGCTGCTTTACGTTTATCTCCAAACTCCATAGAAGGTGGATTATGGTGGTCCAGCCCTTCTGCAACTGAAGGAGATTCCTGTGCCCGGGAGTGGTAGGAAAAAAAGGGTTGCAGCCAATGAACTGGTGTCATTGTGTCCGTTATCGACGCGAGCGCGCCTCGTGGCGCCCCGCGGTTCAACAGCCGCTAACGATTGGATTTTAATAACCCTATTTATAGGCGAATCTGAATAGCCCTGTTTATTGTTACGCGAGCTTCGCCGACGGTGTTTCCACTTCCTTATATTGCATACGCCGGCCGCATTATGTTGTCCATTTTCATTGTTGTTGAAGATAATCACTACATAGTATAAAATAAAGTCGCTTTCTCTGTCCCTATATTCCTTTGTATGCTTAAATCTTTAAAACTACGCAACGGATTTTGATGCGGTTTTTTTTTAAATAGATAGAGTGATTCAAGGCAAAAGTTTTTATATATAATAACACCCAATATTAAATATAGTAATATAGCAATGCTTTAACGCGCGCGAAGCCGCGGGCAACAGCTAGTACATATATATAAAACTGCACTCTACCACACGGCTTGCTCGGTCGTAACTTTTTCCGATAATTCATTTGCAATTCTAATGGCTAATATTCCTAGTGGCTATAGAATAACAATCAAACACTTAAAATACCGCATCTATGCCACACAAATATATAGAAATTTAGTTAACAGCTACATTATTCTTTAGTCATATTATAATTACTAAGTTAAGTGCGTAACATAGTCTATTGCTGCCTTTTTAATCGAAGACTTTACTAATGAAACTTTAATACGTCACAGTAAAAACGGACAAGCAATATATTTAACGTTCATCACGCGGCAGTAATAAAATCAGTTTCCGTGATAATAATTCTCGTTATGAATTTATCGAGGCTTGCAATATAAAACGATATATCTGTACAAATAAGCAGAACTCTATAAAATTATTACTGAAAATCCACGCGCGTGTAAAGACACGATAGTGCCTATATTTTAACGAATTGAATCAAAACGTAACGTCATTTACAAGTTCGAGTGTCGCATTCACTAGACGCTTTTGTTTTAAGCTCACAATATATTGTCACTTACTTTTTTATCTTTTTTAAAAGTATTATTTTTAATGTGTCAAAGTTTATCTTGGTCATGTGGTACGCACGTTTTTATGTAATTGTATACTTATGATCATTATATTTTTGATATGTCTATTTTCGTACATATATATGTAAGTTTATCAACTGTCCGGTTACCATAACACAAGTTACGCAGTAGCCCAATTTGGTATCGCACATGTGTGTCCAATTTCTCAATTTTAATATTATTATTATGGAGCGTATGAAAAAACCCGAATGAAAGTGAAACACAGTATAGGTATTATAAGGACATAATATGTTCAGTGCCGAGAGATCGTTCACTAGCAACCATTAATCGAAGCTTGGCCTGGCGCAGTGGAATCCATCTTATTTATATCACATCATCTTTCATTCCCGCGGGAAGCGTAGATTTTTGTGTCACTATTAAAATAGACTTTGTACAACCACGCACTACTTAGTGCCGGCGATTTTACAGCGAAACGCCAGTACTGTCGGATGTGAAATTATGCCGTGGAAATGTAACATGTTAAGTTGTTCTCTTATGTGGAATAACCGCGGCGGGTTTGTAAGAACAGAGGTTATTTGGCACTCGGTGTTTTCTGCCTACCCCGTTAGGAACCCGGCGTGATGGTTATGTATGTATTAAGTTATTCTACGAGTATTTCCATCGTGTACGTATCAAACATAAAAAAAATGTCTTTACTTGCATCCGCTAGGGCTTTCAAACCGATGTGCCCTAAGCAGGTTTAATTTGATTGGCCTTAACGCTACGATGGTTTTAGAACTAAACAAAAAATCAAGCTCACTTATTGTATGAGACGAATGCATGTAATTTACAAGAAATTTCTCGAAGCTCTTGACAAATAACTTGTCTTTCTTTAGATTAGTATAATTTGAAAATAGATTTTAAAATACAATAGAAAATAAATTTATAAAACAGAATATTTAAAAATAGAATTTATCTTACTCTCTGACTACTCATATTAAAAAAAAGTAACACGAAAATGAAAGATACATCGACATTTATCAAGTTCGCGACCCGGTCATCTATTCTCTTTTACCCGGACCGGACAATGTTCCGGTGCAGAAGCTTTTTTAAAAGCGTCCGGACGTTTAGATGGATGAGCCGTATTTTTCACGCTCCGGGAATTACCCGGATGAGATTGGAAATAACTTCTTCATCGCCATTCTGACGGTAATTGATTGATGTAGAGTACAATATGAATGTACTCAATATTCGATCCTTATTAATATTTTATTTCAACAAGACTGTGGACACGAGTCTCCTGTCATAGTGGCAGGGTAATTATTATTGCATTAGCACTAGGCTTTATTACTTTGTAAGGGACGCGTCGGTTTTTGTGCCAATCGTAAAATGTTTCAAAATGCTCTCCGATTTGTATGAAGTCTGCTAATTCCCGGCGTGGTAGACTGGCTTTACACTATCCGAATATGAATGTGTAGGGTAAAAAACACCAGTACAATTACTCACCACAGGTATAGGTAAAGATATGTATCTGATATCTGTAGGTATCGTTTCTTTTTTACCTTGGAAAGAAAACCTTCATAATTAGTCTTCACTTCTGAAGCCAAGGCCAACAGCGGATGACACTTTAAAGATAATTTAATGAAATGTTCACTTCAAAGATAATTCGAATGTTATGCATGTTTGTTCTATAAACAACAGAGGGCGAAAATTTTACATTTGTCATAAACTTTTTGTACGACAACCGAAAATTCTTTATATCTATAATTAATTGCCTTTTTTTGAATTGAAATTAGCCTACAAAGATTATTCTCAGGAAAGATTATTTGGCATTCGGTGCTTTCTACCTACCCTGTTAGGCATCCGGCGGGATGGTACGATAATAATAATGCCATCTTGCTATAGTGGTAAAGTCTGTGCTAAGAAAATCTTAAGAAGCAAACAAATTCACGATTATCAACTACTTAGTAGCAAAGCTGTTAATCTCATAGTATACATTAAGAAAACTTTAAAGGAGTTCTACACATAACGTAAGCAAATAACATACTCATTAAAGTTTAGTAGGTTTGAACAAATATGTGCCTTATTTAACAAGCATTACATCTGAATATCCCGCTTGGAAGGTGTCCAAATATCCCCGAATCCCATTTCTGTTTGTCGCATTCGATTACGTAGATACGGTCACACCTATTTCTCGCTAACAAATTGGTTTGGGAAATAAAAATGCCCGTGATATATCCACTCGTAATAGGATACAATAGCTAGTGAAATGCTGGCCCCTATTTGGATTTATCTAAAGATAAAGATAAAAAGTATTTTATTCTAATATGGGTACATAATATACATGTTACAGAATTGTGCACTAGAATCCATATTTACCATTAATGCTGTAAACATGTTACATTTTAAAATCAACTGCAATTCCATAAATTACAATTGTTACAACATTAAAATTGTCACGAATCCGCAAAGCTTATTTAAATATATCGAAATTTATATTGGGTTTGAGAAGATTACTTATTTATTTTTATTATTTGAAATTGGCTTAATTATTAATTAAAACATACTCATAGTCGAATTAAACAAGAATATAATACGAGTATGTTAAATTTATTATATTCACTGAGGTTTCAGACGAATACAGATCCTTAATGCATACAACTTGTGTTTAACATTAAACATAGTTGAATTTGTTTTTGAGACCATAATATACTAGTCTATTATCGAATAGGGCTCCACAACGCAATCACAGGGTTTGCTACGTCGCTTAATACATCCAGAATAACATGTAAGGTGTTACTAGGTGACACGCGAAGCCACAGCCGTGATAACTCCCACGATTTTCCTAACATACCTGTTCAGATATTTGTTATTGGTTTACGGAAACTAGTGTGCGTGTCGCCCGATAAATACACACTGAAGGTAAAGATGTGTGTAGGTATATTACGTAAAATGTTATTACCTCACGTAAATATGTAATTCCGATGCTTCTAATGTGTAATTTGCAACAGTTCGTACCAGACACGCCCTTTCGAACGTCGCCACAGTGGCGCCCCCAATCTATCTATGGCCATTTCAAACAATAATGCTATTAACGCTAATAATATGAATCACACTAGTAAAGTTCATATGGTACTTAGAGGCATCAATTAAAGCATAACACGTGTCGCCATTGTATGTGACGGCATTAATAGTCATATTATGATTTCAATACGATAATGCGGTTTGAGACATCTCGATTTATTATACCATATACAAATAATGGGGCATCCGTTCAAAAATTGAATTAATTACATGTTCGCGGCGAAGGGTTGGAAATTCGTGGATCTGGGTCAACTGTTGTTTAAATACTCTATAAAGCAAAGCCTCACTTTGTTCTTCGTGTTTGAAGTTATGAAGTTATTTCGGTCGTATTTTCATAAGAAAGTATTATTGCGAACTTTGTGCGCGATGAAGGAAAAACCGTTATGAATTCTGTTAAACGAATTCGTAAGGCATCCCAATTCATATTCTGTAGGCGATTTTAAGGAGAATTTCAGAGTTTTATCAGGGATAGGTTTAAGAGTAGGTAATAAAATTTGAAATAATACTGAATTGTTTTTTACATTTGTATTTTTACCTTCAAACTTATTGATATTCTTGGTATTGAAATAGAAGAAAGTTATCTGCACATACATCTATAATCGAAATTACAATAGTAATTTAAAATACGCAAATGATTCTCGATTACTATGCACCTTGCTATTCTGGAAACACAAAACATTAATGCTAAGCCGCACGCATTAACAAGACCATATTAGCTCAAGCTTACGTAATTAGCTATAATGCGCCGCGGACAATTACACGGGGAGCAGATGTGATAGCGTCGAATTAGGCGCTCTCGAACCACAAAATACATTGGGTAATGTTTGTATAAAATCAAATCCGCTGCCATGTTGCAGGCGCGCTGACAATGGACTGAACATTACTCGTGCAGGCAACTGACAAATAGATCTCGCTTCAGCCGTATAAAGCTAACAATAAGATACAGAACTAGCTACTAATATTCACTTAATTCTTTACTACTTCACTTAATTCTTTAGCTTCATCGATCTAAAAATATTCAATTCAAATCGATATATACATTAAATAGTCGTATCGATGTAATTAATTATTGAAATCATTACTTTCATTACAATTATTAATTTACTACCTATTACCCTCGGACATAGTAATTTTGTTACACATCATATAAATAAATAAATAAACAACTAAAATAAATAAATATTGCGACCGTAGCGCCATCTACAGCGCTTAGGTAACAAAAACGAGTTGTAACTTAGAAATGTGATGTTTTTCCGAAAAAAAGAGTCCTTAAACAACTTTCTAGACTTGCAGCCATCTTCATAAAAGAAAGTCAGACAAACACACTTTCGGATTAACATTATAGTATCGATTAAAACAATGAGACGAATGTTATGGTTTTTTTTCATATATTTTCATTGCATTAAGGAATTGGAAAGTTTTAAAGTAAATGACTCCTCATTTCTAAATTTCTGCATGGTTTTAAGTGATACGTAGTGCTGATTAAATACAGTCATCTAGACGAGTAGCATTAGCTCCCTCTGACAACTTGACTTCATAGTGCAAACAAACCGAATAAACACACGGTAGAAAGCTAGATATGAGATCGTGACGCGAACGGAGCAGATAATTGCACGAGTATTATAAAAGTAAATAGGACACAGCGAGAAATGAAGTTATTTCTGCGCTAAAATGTCATACCAACGAAGGGACATAGCCGGGTTGAAAATATCGCCGTATTTTTACTAACGCAAACGTAAGCGTACGTAACGAGTAAGCGACATCGCTAATAACTTTGTGACCTATTTACACACACCGTGAATCTCATTATTCACGCTAGCTTTCGGTTAAGGAATCCGTTGGTACTCCCCTGAGTACCAACGGATTCCTTCCTAGGGCAACATCCCTATGTTGCTCTAAAAATAACTACACCTGCCTTTGTAACGACTACGGGTGAAATACATACACACGTACAAACATAACCACCACGCCACGTCCCCAACGAGGTAGGCGGAAAGCGCCGAAATGAAATAAATAATAAATTATATGGATGAAATAAATGATGAAAAATACTGTATTTACCACAAAACGTATAAAATAAAAGTAGATATTCTAAGTGTTCTTGATGTAAAAGACGAAAATACAGGATATATTATGTATATTCGATGTAAGAAAACTCTATTTTACACTAGACATAGACAATGTAGACCTCAATAAATAGACTGTATCGAGAGGTACTCGTAGTGTTGCAATTACCTGTTGCCATAAGTGGAGATTTCCTTTAAACATATAATGAATAATGAAATGGGGTGGTCTGGAGCTTTTGTCTTTGTGTTCAGGGCTCCAGCCTTTTACTTTACTAAATGGCCAAGTCTCTGCAACTCGTGTAAACCACCCGCTATTAGGTACGTTGTTGTAATGGAGACAAACATAATACCTAACTTAAAAGATCTGCCCCCACTATTTTGTTTTATGTAAAAAAATAATCAAATGTTTTCTGTGTCATAAAACGCATATAAACTAAGTTTTTACATGTGAACATAACTTTTTATAATACAGGCAAACAAAAAGACAGATAGTCAAACAGACATTTTGTAAATGGTCAGAAAAAAGGATGCAGATATACATAGAAAAATCTCCCTATGTAGAACTATGTAGAAACGTCAAAAAATTAAAAGTAATAAAAAATATTTATGCAATAAATCGAATAACAAATCAAAATTGAATAAAGGTCTTCTTTTTACGATTTTATCTTTTACTTTAGTTATAGCGTGCTTCAACATTTCATCATGGCTGTTGTTGACAGAAAACTTGGCAAAGTACTAATTTTAATAGTAATCGTATCGTATACTAGTAGTAAACGAGGTCAGTGTACCTACTAAAGAAAATATATAACATATAAAGTTTCAATAACGCTTCGCACGTATATATTATGCGGTAAATAAAAGAAACACTTTCGATCGATTATAATCAAACAATAATGAACACGCAATTTTATTAATAACGCAGTAAAAAAATATTTGTTTCAACGTCAAAATATTATTGCTGCTCCAAATGGCTATAATAGGGTCGTTTTCATGGCACTTGTAGGTAAGTAGGTACATATATATTTCAGTGTGAACACAGTTTTTTGGGACACTGTTTAGAGTATTATTTTGACAATTCGCCAACGTAATGAACGCGATCGGACGTACAATTATCGTTTCTGTGATAACGGAATCGAAATACAATATAATACGCATCTTTAACACGGTTAAATATAAATATTTTGAAAGTTTAAGTCTGTGTAAATAAGGTGTATATTCGCGTGTCAGGCGATTATCGACGACGCGCGTCCGATGTCGCTGTGACATGGTCGCGTTATATATAGCACGGTATATTTAGAAATCTCACATGGGATCGCGGACGACGCATAGCGGAGTGGCTCACCAAATGCTCGTCGTACTTAGATACGTACTCACTTTGGTAAATAAACACTGAAGACAAAGACAAAGACAAAGACAAAAGACAAAAGACATTTATTTGCACAAATATGGGTACATTAGAGATCTTAAAAAGTTACTAGTTCAATCCATATTTTGCCTTTTACGGTGTACAAATTAATGGTGTAAGCCTCTTGGCTTTTCTGTGAGTTTCTTGACTTTTCAAAGCGAACTGCGACAATAGTAACAGGTGTTAGTCTTATTAATTGAGATCGTAGTTATTATTTTCAGAAATATCATTTACATCCTATACCATCCAAGTAGTAGAAAAAGAAAATATTGATGAAGTCCACCCACTTTCGTTATATTCTAAAATTCCGTGCAAAAGAGACATGCGTTTTTGCAGTTTCAGCGCCGTAGCTTTCACAAGTTTGCAAACAGCGAAGATCAGGATTTGTCGTAGAGCTGTATGGCAAGCTTGTCGCAGGCATTTTAATAAACAAGAAATACGGACATATACAGTGGAAAATATTTCGGTTAAAACATCCTTTCCTTAGCCTTTCATGTGAATTTTATGAAAGAAGCTCGTAAAATTACAAAATCATCCTTAAAGACATCGGTGCCCCTTTCATATTACTCGTGCATATTATTTAATAATCTAGTATAATAAAAAAAATTCAATAATTTATTGAGAAGAGGCAAAAGTAAAAATTTAGATTTAACTAACAATACTTAATAATGTATTTTTATACTTAATAATGTATTTTTATAGTAGCACCAGCTACGGTGCACAAAAAGTAGTTAAATGGCTCACAAAGCACAAATATACAATGGCAATATTCTATATTTCAAGGGAAATTTGTCGACATTTACAGGAACCGAGTTTTAAGGGACCTGAGAGGCGTCCAAATTAATTCTTTGCGATCGGAGCGACAAATTAATTAGGGGTCGAATTGACGTTGCAGACGAACGAGGCGAAATATTTACGACTTAATAACCGACGGCCACATATTTGTTTATTCGGTACGCATTATAAATTCCCCGGGCGTACATTTTCAATTGTAAATTCAAAGGATTTTCCTTATTTTATTACATCGGTCTACATACCGCGTCTGCGGTTAAAATTTATTTCGTTTCTTTTTACTTACGTACGAGTAGGTACATGCAGGTCAACTTTATTTACCACATTATTTGGCAACCGATTCGTGTACCGTCTGCGCTCTTCCGTAAACATTCATTCTGCGGTACGTTAGTAATTGCGATCAGAATCTTTGTACTTTCGCTCAACCTCATATTCAGATTGATTTTGAGCTGAGACGTCAGTCTTTGGTCACGAGAACGTGATTAAGATGAACCTTTATCTCTCCACTGTTCGGAAATAACGAAACCGGGCTACCAGTTGTGGTACGTACTCGTACGACAGGTTTTAATAATTTACTTGTAGCTAAAAGTTGTATTTATTCATTCTGCTTAAATGTTTCCTTGAGGGCCTTCTGTTGAACAAAACTGTAGTTATACGAGTAGGAAGTTTGAAATCATTAATTTAATAACAAGTTCTCAGAGTATACACACACGTATTACACACTAGAGGTGATAGCAGAAATACGGTTTAACAAAGTTTGGACGAAAATGTTCTTGAACACAAACTAATAGTGTTTTCGTTAAGGAAACACAATTTGTCTTAAAATTAACAGTGTTAGTTACCCCGTCATCTAGTAACATCGGACTTGGAGTCGTACATTATCATAATTAATTCAGTGGAAGCCGAAAACGGTGCCGCCGGGAAGACGGAAGTCTTCATTTAATGCAACGTTGAACTTTATTAACTTGACAAGGAAAGTGGCGTGGCGTTGTCGTTAGTATAACGGTGGGGCACGCTGACGTCGCCGAGACAAATCAGTGGACATTGTCACATTTATATTTTAACGCTAGCTTGATAATAGCGGAGTCGACACATTATTGTGTTCCTACAACTACCGTTTCCTCGTTATTATTTTATTGCTTTTTTTTCCCTTACAACTATTATAACAAAAATCGCTAATAACGCTACTTATTTAAAGGATTAACGCGTTTGTATTTCCTTCAAAATAAGATGTAAACCATCTTGTTCCTCAATTAATAAGACGTGTATGTATTACGATGTATTAAATAGATGAGAAGAAACGTAGACATCTCAAATGTAGATATATAAAATTTACATACAAACATATTTATTTGTTATTTAAAAAATAAAAACCCTTAGCAAAGACCGCTACACAAATATAACCCGCAGGCCCATATTTACCGCGCAGCATCGGTCGGGTCGCCCTGAAAGCACTCAAGAGACACAAGAGGCGTTTCAAATTAACTCTCCCGAGTCCATCACATTAGCAGCCAGCCTTGTTTAATATCCTTTTTGCTATATCCAGAGTCACGTAACATTCACAAAGCTTCGCAAACCTACAATCCATTTACTAGTTCAATAACATTTGTAATGCACGAAGCCATCACAAATACGTATATAGTAATTATCATAAATATTAGTACGCACCACGCCCACTCTATCCGACACACTCTTATCGGCTATCAGATACTCGATCCGGCACAATATCTCACAGCAGTTCATATTAGGATCGAGCAACATATTGACAAACGTGATTGTGACATCTAATAGGCACCCGTTAGACCGAATACGAGACCGAACCTACTTAGGCACTTTATCCATTCGTTACGAGAACAATAATAGAGAGATAACTATGTATATTTGTGTAGAGAGATATATAAAAAAATAACGTTCAAAATTTTATTATTCCTTACGATCGATAAACGTTTTTAGAGCCTACGATATATATAAGTATATTGTGTATGATTATCTATGTATATCTATATCTATATATAGGAGAGTTACAGCGATGTATTGACTCATCACGATATCTATGGAACCGGAAGACCTAGAGACTTGAAATTTGGTATATTCCTTTCGGCGCGTAGAGTTCGGCTAAGAACGGATTTTCAGAAATTCCACCTGGAAGGGGTTTGCGGGGGTGTTAATTATAACTTATATAGCAAAGCAACGTTTGCCGGGTCAGGCAATATGATATAAGTGTGTTGTGTGTGATTATACAATATGTATATAGCATGCCACTGCTGGAGTGTATGTAAGTAAACAATTTGACGAATTACTATAATATCACTACATTAATCCAGGTGCATAAAAAAAGCTCCTATCGCTCACTAGTCCGCAGTAGGACGTGTCGGGCGTACTGAATGAACTGAGTTCACTTAATAACGGACCAGATGAGGATAACACCACAAGCCTCGCGAACCCAATATTGAACGAACTTTATTGAATCATTGACTCATATAATAACCCAAGGTAATGGACACAAGGAGTTTGGTTTGCTTTACAATATTTTATCTTCTACACGTATGAATTCTATTTCGTTATAACAAAAAAAAAACGTTGTCGGACCTTTTGTGACCTTGCGACTTATTTAGAATTGCATGCGTAGTTTTAATACTTAAATTTTGTTGAAGATATGCTCTTTATATTTATATTGTTTATATAATTTGTAACTTCTGCTAGTGACAAATAAATAAGGTAATTATTAGTACCCATACCCTTGGGAGAGGCCTATGTCCAGCAGTGGACTGATGTCGGCTGATGTATGTATGTATGTATACTTTTGTTAATACACGCCTGTTTTTGCACCTATCTATTGTTAGAAAATGAGTGTATACCTTTTCAACAATTTGTGAGCAACGTACTTTATATTTACTATTACTCGTCTACATATGTAGATTTGATTGATTTGATTAAGAAGTAAACTATGTTTTTTTTTTATAATATGGAAGTAGAAGACGAGCATGCAGTCCACCTGATGGTAAGTGGCTACTGCCGCCCATGG
>DWQT01000957.1:0-18887 GCA_018244895.1 Myscelus amystis hages
TATTGTGTATATTTAAGTAAGGGCTCGTGTAACAATTGTTGGCAGACCTAGTAAATAAATTATCCGGCGAATTACGATGTCAAGGATACGAGGAGCGACACGTGGATGTATATACATACCTATATCGTTAGCTCCACACAAAATAGCCGGATAATCGCTATCGTGATATCGATAGAAGGAAAATATCTAACAAAAAGCGGACACAAGTAAATAAGAATATTTATATTCCCATTCAAATCGTACTCGATATGATCTTTTCCGCTGAAAAGACGACCCAATCAGTGGCGCCATCTAGCCGGGCCACGTATGACGTGCTCAAAACACTTCATTAGGCAGGTATTATGTTACGATTTGTGTTGCCGATAAGTATGAGCCATTTCGAATATATCGCTACGGCTAGGCTAATATCAACGTATTACAGTGGCAATTTCGTCAACGTTTTGTTAAATTAATAATTTTGTCAAATTTATAATTTTAGCGCGTACCAATTTAAAGTCCAAATTTCAATGTCACGAAATCACTTAAACGGTTCATTACGAAAATATTCACGCAACGTATGTATACTACATATATTATAATACGAATTGATGTTAATAACGAATTATACTTACATATTTTATGTATGTATATTGTTATTCCAATGCCAATAAAGTATGGGTACCGTCGCAGTGGACATAATATTATAGTCTACCACGCTTGCTAATGCGGCGTGACAAACTTCACACATTTCAGAGAAAGGGAAATTCTGTGGTGTGCAGGTTCCATCACCCTGTTTTCCTTCACCTTTATAGCTGATATTCAATTTAAAAAACGCATTTCACTTTGTTATGTCAGAAATTCGTGACAAGATTTCAATCTGCGACCCTTAGAGTGGGGGATCGCAACGACTAGGCTATCATTACTGCTTAAATTTAAAAATGGAATCTGTAATATGAGGGCAAGAATGGATCTGTCAATAGTATTAATAACAGTAACTAACATTGCTTAGGTGAACGGTAGCAGGAATAGGACTGTTAATAACATTAGTCAGTATTTGTCAGTGCGAGCACAGTTAGTCAGGGCCGGTTAGTCGACGATCAACAGGCAGGCAACAAATTGAAACGATAGATCTCACACCGCGAATCGGTTCCCATGGAAACCGTTTTTAATCATCGAAATGCCACGAAGTACTACTTGCCTGTCTAAATGTCATCTAACCAGATACAGATCGCAGGGATTTGGAGTGTCGCAGTGTTAATGTAATACTTTTACGTTATGACATTTCGACTTTTTGCTGTACAATTATAATAAGTAATGCTCGCTCGATACACTTCAGTAGCCACTAATGTGATTTCGTTTGATTAAAGGTTACATCATGCGTGGCGGGTGCACAATTGTTAGCCAAATTCGACAGTGATCAGGGATAGGTATTATGGAGATTGAGAGGCCATTGTAAACCCCGATTCGGGTTTTAATGAAGGTTTTAGGTTTAGTACAGTAAAGAAGCTACGTAAAGCATACTACATCGAGAACAAAGCGAGATTGCAGCAGTATTAGAGTAGTGATTAAAAAAAACTATTTTGAGGAAATCAGCACACCTTATTAGAGTGTTATGAAATGTTCTGAAGTGTGTGATCAATCCTCACTTCGTCAACGTAGACTATAGCTTGAAACCCCTCTTACAATGAGAGGGGATTTACGTCCAGCAGTGGGACAATAAGCCCACGATTTCGAGTTTAGCAATTATCTAACCACTAGACGAAAAAGCCAGTATATTTACCACCCAATAAAACCATGTCATTTGTTTTTATAGGAAGGGAAGAATATAGGTAAGTATTCTTATTGCCATTATTTTGGCTCAATGAAGTTAGCCCTCAAAAAAATTTTTTTTTACTATTTTCTACTTTTGTTCTATTATATTAATTCGTTTGTTCAAAAAAAACATTTTTAACACACGAATTAATAGAACAAAGGTCGAAAATAGTAAAAAAAAAAAATTTTTTAGAGGCAAACTTCATTGAAACTACTATTTTCATTACACCGCCACGCCATGTCCCTAACAGAGTAGGCAGGGCTTAAATATCTCTGTCCTTGCAAATCTGACGTGCTTCATCTACATTCCGATTGATACGTACATATATGCAAGAATTGTGTTAGGTTCTAACGTTCTCAGCGTATCGATATACTATCGGAGGTGGAAGAGAAAGCCCGCGCCAGGCCCGCTAATGCACAATACCGGGCGGCTTCGCGATACAAATGGACGCGGGCACATGATAGCCGATGTCGATTACCGTCTGTCCGTTCGATGTCTCTCTTTGATTGTCACCGTGGGTAGCATTTACCGAATTACAAAGTCAAATGCTCACTCCGACTGGTGTAACTTGCACGCGATTACAACCGTTATGTCTATGAACATAGATATCAATTTCGTATGAACTCGGAACATAATGTCGCGGCTAAGACTCGCACACATACCTATCGCCTGACGAATGTCTTTAATACATTTTGTACGCTGCTATGAATTGCGGTTTCCATGTAAGTGATACTTTTACAATTTCACGTATAAAACAATTTTGATAGTAGAATAACTTTCGCCGGTCAAGACATATCAATCCTGCTTCATTAGCTGGATAATAAATGAATAAATGGGTAGAGCAAGCAAACATTTTGTGTAAGATATTATTAAGTAGTGGAGCCCGCGGCTTCATCCGCGTTTGAATTTTAAAAAATGTTACTCCTTATCACACCAGCTATCTGTCAGTGAAAGTCCCGTGAAAATCGGTCCAGCCATTCCAGAGTTTAGCCGGAACAAACACACAGACAGACAGACAAAAGTTGGAAAAAAAAGTTATTTTGGTATATGTACCGTGTTTACATACATATGCATTTTGTAAAAAGCGGTTATTATAATATTACAAACAGACACTCCAATTTTATTTATTAGTATAGATGAAAAACAGCTTTAAAATTTATTTTCGGCCAGTTTTCTGGTACTGAAACGGAAATCGGTACTTTGTGGATAAAAGTCCGATTTGTCACAGTTTACTAGACACAATAGACACCCGAATATCACTGTGGCCTGGCCGGTATGCTAGAACGATGCAGTGTGCGCAGAGCCTAACCGGTACGTGCATCAGAGTCTGTTAAGACTGAGATCGTTTCCAGAAAGCTATTACCGAGGTTGACTCCCGCATTAGGACAGTTCTAAGAAATCTTAATGCTTGAGAGCTTTAGAAACGTCGCGATGTCCCGGCGCCCGGCTTGAAAAACAATTCGTTGGCGGAGAAAAAAGTGAAACAAAAGGACTACAAAATTAGGCTGTTTTATGTTTCAATATAAACATTTCTATTCTTATTCGTGGAATTCTTTTATCACACTTGCAACTTACGAAATGAGATTTTGAAATATATCTATATCTTTCTATCTATCCATATACGAGTATATAGGAGATTTACAGCGATATATTGACTCATCACAATATCTCTGGAACCAGAAGATCTAGAGACTTGAAATTTGGTAGGAATATTCCTTTCGGCGAATAGAGGTCAGCTAAGAACGGATTTTACAAAATTCCACCGGTAAAAGGGGTTGCGTGGGTGTTAATTATAATTTATATAGCAAAGCAACGTTTGCCGGATCAGCTATTATAGCATATATTACCGAAACGCAAGTATTAAAATGTCGTTCAGACCCTACAGGACAGTTAAGGCTAATGTGATGAACATTTAATGCCCCGCCAGCGACACTGGCCGGTAAGCTAATGAAAAAATTCCACCAACTGAAATTAAATTTTCGTCTCACCTGACCTTTATGTAATATCTATAGTCACATATAGTGAAAGGACCATAGTGAATTGTTGTAATGTGATTCTCATCAAAATTTTAACTTGGAACAACATTTTGTTATATAAGCAGAAAAACCGCTTAAAACTCTTGCGCAATCCCGCCCAAAAACAGGGAGAGTTTGAATTCATAAAAAAAATTCGTAGCTTAAGTTACTTCTTATTACATCAGCTATCTGCCAGTGAAAGTCCCGTCAAAATCGGTCCAGTTGTTCCAGAGTTTTGCCGGAACCAAAAAAAGAGACAGACAGATTATTCTATCTCTAGTATAATATAGTAACTACGCATTTCTTTGAATATTTTTTTAATTGAACGGGAGTGACATACAATGAACGGCCCAAGGGTAGGTCCCGAGGGGTATACAACTATCAGTCCATGTGTATATGACGTGCCGGCCGCGCCGCACCTCGGGAACAGTTTGCACGCGACGTTGAAAAACAATCAAAATAACAACAGTGACGTCATTGTATGTAGAAACTACAGATGAAATATCTATAGATACTAATAATACAAAGCTGAAGAGTTCGTTTGATAGTTTGGTTGTTTGAACCCGCTAATCTCAGGAAATATTGGTCCAATTTGAAAAATTCTTTCAGTTTAGATAGCTCATTTATCGAGAAAGTCTATAGGCATATAACATCACGCTAAGATGAATAGAAGAGGAGCAGCAATAAAAAATATTGCGACAACGGCAAAATAATTTTAGGAAAGCAACGTTTGCCGGGTCAGCTAATCAATTGATATAATTCTACATCATTCCCTGATTACAAAGTAGAAAACAAATAGGCAATTACAATCACACACTGAACGAACAAATGGTCATCACACAAATATTTGTTTTTGATAGGACTCGAACAATTAGAATGAGATAGTCGAACCGAGACATCCGGAAACCAGTCATTCAATTTTCATGAAATTCCATTTACATGTTTATTAATAAACGGTTGGCATAATAAAATTCATTTCAGTGGCGCGCTTTAAAAAAAGTCTCCTGTCATTTGTCGGCATTCTATGTCAGTGGAGTCTCACGCTAATTGTCTATGGTTGTCAGTTCTCGGTACCGGCGGTGGCGCGCTGAGGCAGATCGCAGATAAAGGGCGCTTATTGCCACCCGTGTCCAAATCGCCCTTTAGTTATCATCACAGTCTTTCCGCCGTTAATTAACTTAAAGTTGTTTTTGTCTTCGCCTCTATGCTTACTGATTTTCTGCTAAATCGATGCGATATGCGAGTCGGGTCTCTACGCATTTTTTGTTCGCCGCAATAACACCTTCTCGGAAACACAGCGAAAGGCGATTCTATGTTTCGCTCATCGTCAAGGTGTTACTGATTTTGCGAATAACGATGAAAATCATGACAGTTACTGTTCTGAGCTGTATCATTAAAATGATTTTGGAACCAATAATGCATGTATTGTATTGTAGATAATTGATATCGTGTATGGACAGTGCGTAATATTGGTCATTTTGCTGTACGATAAAACATATGCTATGTATGCACTCGTAGCATTGGATCTGGAAATTGTAACTCTGCGTAAATCAGATATAATTTTCAAAATACAAATTACAGATACATCCAACACATATCAAACAATTATGCTAAACATAAGTATTTACCGAGTTAAAACAGAACTCACACCACACTTCAACAGCCAAGTTCACTAGTCACTAGTCCAACGTGTCACTAGGATACAATACCTATGGTGTAATAGATAAATCTAGAAGATAAACATTTTGTATTTGTTGTCCAAAGTAACATGGATACGTTGGCATTGTGCTGATAAAACGAACACGTAACATTCACAACGGGGCCCAGTTCCTCGCCCAGTCATGTAATAGGAATACGCTTAGAGCTTGTTTTCAAACACTCCGTATAAACCGGCACGACTGTATACATAATTCATACGACAAGGCTAGAACTCATTGATTGCCCAACAGGCGTTATACTACACGAAATACTACGGTCACCCTGTACCGCTGCACGCGAATTTAGCCTTTATCGTCTTGAAATAGAAGTCAAGTTTCATCGAGGCATACCGCCCGTTGAAAATAGCACTGCATCGCCCGAATCTTTAAGTTCAATTTCGCACGATATCGCTACAGTTGTAGGAAGTGACCTTGGGCGGTCGGGGGCGGTTTGGGGTGTCGTCTGCCGCCTTAAGAGGGTGCGATGCGTCGGCTGCTTACGTAATAGATATTTTTATTCGCAAAGCCAAGTAGATTTCTGCTTTCTCGGGCTTCTGTACGAATATAGTTCTCGTGATTACTTTTCAACGATTTCGTAAGAATCGTTAGTAGCGTACAACATTTGAAATAAATCCTTAGCGATTGGATAACAACTTAATTTTAATAACAATAATGACATATTTATTTTTAGAAACTGTTTAAAAAGAACACAAAAACCAAACTGCCAAATAACTCCATAAAGTACCTATAGGTAAGTAGGTACTTAAGTACATAGATAGGTCAGTAATTTCGTTCTGTTAGCTAGACCTAGAAAGTTATTGTATTGTTAAGCCATCATAATCTAGCATATCATAATCGGACGATGAATCATAATCGATATTGGAAAGTTTTGAATAACTTACAGAATCTTTGAATAACGATTTTGAGATACCTCTGTACATGCATGTAGTATGGTGTGCTTCTACCTACACCACGCCAGTCAATTAAGAATTGGCGAAAAGCACTATGCCCCTAAGCAAATGTGTTGAGAATTCATTAAAACTCTTACTTAAACAGACTACACTTTCTTTACGACCGGCCGTGAAAATCAATAACTTATACGGTGGATACTCTTCTTGTTAGTGACGTCTATGTTCGCTTATGTTTCAAGGATATAAGGAAATTAAACTGGTACTATCGAGTTGGAGACGTACCAAACGATGATAAATGAGTAGCTAAATCTAATTGTAATAGACGAACACAATTCATAATGGCGTTGGTCAATACCTCAGCCAATGGATGTCTGTAGTCCCTGCCTACCCTTATCGGAAATAGTGGACATTGTTATCGGAATGAGAAATTATACATTCACGCAATTCGCCAAATAAAAGATCAGTGTAAAGACATTTTTAGTCGAGTCGAGATTTTTAGTCACTAAGGTCGATTGCATATCACCTTCAAGTAACCTTTCGTTTCGCATTAAGTCATCGTATAATTTTTATTAGCCTCGACAATAAAATATATCATTTAAGCCTTTTGTTTGCCAGACATGTTATGTAAAATTATATTACATGTTTATGTACGCAACAAATTTTATCGATTAAGTGTTACAGTACTAAGTGCATTTAAGAGGCTTATATTATGTACGTCAGACAGGCAGTAACGGCTAATATTGATAGACTGTAAGCCAGTTATCTTGGAACAAAGGTAATGACATCGATATAGGTACCAAACGCGATAAGTTTGTTAGGAATTTAATACGAAAGTTATCTGGCGAGACAGAGGTAATAAAATGTAATTATGACCCGCTGCATTAGTACGGCTGATATAAAATTAACAACAATGCAATGACATAATATCCATTTAATATCTCTGTCATTTTTTTATAACGAGAAATAAGAAACTCCTGCTATATTCAATTTGTCAACTTGATTGATTACTTACGTTGAGGCTTCTGTTGAGAAACTTTAATTGCTAGCCTGTGTTGTATTAAATCAATTATACCGCGAACACTATCCATTCATAAATCACGTTCTGCAAGTGAACAACGTCCAAATGAACGAGATAGCAACGCTAACTTTAAACTAGTTGTCATTTTCTCGCTGAGAACTAATAAAATACACGAGATCTACGGAAACTCGCTGTATTTCTCGTGAAAACTCGCTATAAAGCGCAATCACGTGTGCCATTTTCAATTCGGTCGATTTCATTCGCGCTATAAAATTGTAATGGCGGCCGGAATGGCGCGCCGCTCTCCGCGAGTCGAGACACGTAACGATACGATACTATTCTCATTCAAGAACGATATACATAAACACGTCTGGCGGCGTAATTGAGCGATGACCGCTAAATCAACACAGAGTTAATTAAATAACCGGGTGATTCGTCTGCAAATGTACAGCGTGAATTCGCGCCATTTTCTTGTCTCGCGCGCTGTCAAAACAAACGCGTACAGATGTAACAACCTAAATCCGCGTCCAGTTGACGTTGATATGTCATAAATATTCAATTTGTCGAAAAAAGCATCACTCAGCGTGTTTTTTCATTTAACACATCTAACAAATCCCATTAAGAAATCTAGTAATCATTTACTTAAGCAGTAAAATGGAATAATAATATGTACTTAATATTATTTATTTTTATTAACCACATTAGAAATTGAGGATCTGTATTGGACGTTTCTATGTACGTAATTATCGTTCATCAAACGATGATATCGGATAATAGAGAAATAATAAATCGGAATGAATCGGAGGAAATTATTTACGTGAACGCTGAATAACATGAAATTACACTCGCGGCCCGGTTCGCCCGGCGTGACGTCATCCGACCGGCGCCTCCGAGCGAGTAGCTTCTTTATACCGCCCCACACAAAAATTATATTAATATCCAAAAAGAATTCGCACACACAAAAGCAGGCACGTGCCTGTACAAAAACAGTTGCAAAATTACTTGCAAGTAGGCCATAATATGGGAGCTGACGTGACCAGCTTACTTTGACCCTTCGAGGCCCATTGACCCCCGTCCCGCCACCCGCGAGGCTCCGCGCGCGCGGGTCGCGGGAGGCCTGCGCAAAACGGTCCTCTTCACACATTCAGGAGATGAGCATAAAACACGGTTCTCTCATTACCGGCATTGTTCAGTCCATTGAATGCCTGAAACACTCACAAAGGATTTTGGGGGTTATTATTAATCCAAATTCTGTATCACATACCAATATATCAATTAATCTATATAAACATCTCATCACAGCACTCGATTCAATTCAAGTCACATAAATAGCTATTTCGATCCCGATGATAAAATTTACGGATATTTCCTAGACTGATAGGAGTTAATTTAATTAATTATTTGCGACTAGTAATAGAAATGGAAGGTAGTAGTAGGTAGGTAATAGGAGTCTAATCCGAGGCAGGTACGCTATACAAAGGAAGATTAAACACTAATTAGTCTGTTATCCGATACTAATGCTCTTGTTAGTAATGTTATGTTCCTGATGTGTTTGGTATTTTCACCTATAATCTCATTCTCTAAGGGTAATAAATACAAACTGTTATCTCAAAATCTAAATGAATAAAGCAGAGGTATGTAAGTTTATAGCAATTCATTTTAGCATAATTTCTTGATTTTGCGCGCATAACTGACTATTGAACGCAAAAGAAGGAGAAAGTGCTTTAGGACTTGCCAGTAGTCTTTAGTCTCTGCCTATCTCTATGCATCACAGGCATAACTAATGTTTTTATACGATACTAGCTGACCCAGCAAACGTCGCTTTGCCAAAAAATTATTTCTAGACATTTTCACCTCTACCCTTTGCTGTTTACGGAGTGAGAAGTGACACCGGTAGACGCCCGGCGGGAATAATATCGCTATTAAAAAATAGGGGATGGTCGTAGAAGGGTGAAAATTTAGAGTTGCGTGTATTTTTAATGCTGAATCACAAAGAAATAAAACCAAAAAATTTCGTCAAAAAATTTAAAAAAAAATGTTAAGGGCGGACAACCCTTATCACTAAGGGGTATGAAAAATAGATACTCAATATGCTCACAGAATTTCATAAGAATCGGTCAAGCCGTTTCGGAGGAGTACGGGAACGAACATTGTGACACGAGAATTTTATATATAAGACATAAATAAATAAAAAACTAGCAGAAAAATAATTGCCTAACATTAAGAATTGGTCTTATATAATTAGTTGATATTTTTTTGTAATATGATAACTTGAAGGCATACCTGTAGTCTCAAACAGTAGGTACAGATTTGCTATTGTTATAGATAGTTCAATTTCTGAAATTATACGTCTAGATATTATATTATGTATTTTCTATAAAAATAGCAATTTCAAAATAAACCTGTGCCGTTCTTTGCAAATAAGAAGACTAATATTATTATATTTTCAATACACTATACTTCTTAATAAACAAGTTGCTAGCCCCACGGCTCCCACGAGCAATTATATACAATTAATTTAGTGGTTGAACAATGTTGTAATCTTAGTGTACACCGAGCGAGTATCCTTCGCTTAGTATTGTTAGTTTTGTGATTAATTGCAATAACATTATGTTTATTCATCGGTTCCTAACAGGGGCTAATTGCACAGCGGCATCTGATCTCTTAATGTCTCTTCTAAACTTAACAAGGATCACGAAATTTATCGATAGTAAATTTAGTATTACAACACGAGCTAACATATTATGTAAGTAGTGTCGTAAATGTTGACAATTGGTATTTCTGAGTACCTAAGAGACGAAAGATTGTTCCTTATGATCACTAAATAATGGCTTCACGATACAAGGAAAACTGGGCTTTGATATTTAAGTGGCAATTAAGGATGATTATTCTTAGGAAACACAATACATTACTGTTCATTTGCCACTAATTGTGTGTAATAAAAAAATTGTAAATTAAGTTTATATTTTTATAAGGTAATAATTAGGCTTGCTACATCATAATTGCTATCTTTCCATGATAAGAATGAGATATACATAATATATCTGATCATTGATAAGTTTAATCGTATCCATTTTAATAGCTTTTATTAATATAATGTGATGCCAGTAGATACTTAACGCGTATTGCTATTAATATAGAGCTTATAACTCATACAAAAACACCTATGTTTATTGTAGATATTTTTATAAAAGGATAATGAAAATCAATTTGAAATTACGATTAAATAGGTATAACAATTATAATTACTCAGTGAAAGATCTTAACAACGTATGACATATAAAACAAGGGCGTATATTCAACGTGATATTAAGAATTTTTAGTACGGTTAAAACAGCATCACAACTGTTACAGGTGACTTAGTCTCCTTTTTTGTTCGTTCACTGAGGTGACAACATGACGAGATACTTAAAAGTTTGCAATTAATTTACTATGAATTACAATTGTCACAGGACAATAAATAATGATAATTTCTGCTGAAAAGCACGCGTACTAACTCCATACAAAGTGAAAATTGTAGCAAAGGCACGAACGAATTTCAAAAGTTTTCTCATACTTATTTCACACTATTATATTGGTTGGATCGAATTTTTAAGTTTTTGTATCTAACATTAAAAAATTGTTAAGATAACCAAGTACATCAAAGTGATTTCGTTTGAGGAGTCTTCAAATTATTGTTGAGTGACCTTGAAGTACACGAGTGCGCAATGAATTATAATTGCAAATATAATTATAACACCTGTGATTCGCGGCCAACATCGCTTGTTAATATCGGATGCTTATAATTATTGTTCATAGGAAATTAGCGTATTGGATCGCTACACGCGCTCGCGTCGAATACGGTTCCGCTCCGATTGTTCAATGCAAATCTATTTCTAATAATCCGAGTAATAAATCATTACAAAGTACGTTCGATGTCGTATTTCTCAAAACTGTTCGTTCATTCTGGTGTCCTCGGCCCGATTTGTATGTTAGAATTTAATTAAGATTTTTAAGGAAAACGAACACAATATTCCTGACCTTACATTGTATCGCAGTTCGAATAGTGACCGACTAAACAGAGTAGTGTGTTTTAAGAAAATGTTCTTTATATTACACACAATCCGTTAACGTATTCTCTCATATTGGCAATCTATATTAAGCAAGTACGGGCTTTATAATTAACAATAATTGGATAACAGCATAACATTGCAGATCTACTTAGATTGTTTTGATCTAAAAAATTTCTCGGCAATTTTCTATGCCTTTTCGAGATACCAATCAAAAGATAGTTATTTTTATAGGCTTTATTGTGAGCCTGAATTCCGCTGGTAACAGGCATTCCCTCCGTCATGTCTAGATATTTCTGTTGGTTGTTAGCTCAGGCACATGTCGCTCAGGCGAATGATCTTTGCCGGTCGATGGCTCATCATTATCATCAGCTGATATCAGTCTACTGCTGCACATAGGCCTCTCCCAAGCCGCAGCACGAGCTCACTCTTCGGCCCTCCCGATCCAGTTTCTTCCCGCCGCCTTGCGCAGATCGTCGCATTCGTCGCGCCACCTAGCAGGATGTTTAGTTTTGAGCATCCCAGTAGTCGATGGAGAGTTTTGCCCATCTCTATGAATGCATCCGAGTGAAATATGACTTTTTCAAATTCAAATGAGTTTTTCATATAATGTAGGTAAAAGAGTTTTTCATGTAATGTGTACTAATACGATTATGAATTACGTTAACTGTTAAATTGTGTTTTAACGTGTAATTACCGTAATCAAAGCCCTGTATCCAGTGTTTAAATTTTATATGGCCACCGATATTGATCAAGTAACATTTGTATAGAGTGTAGGATTGCACGTGTTAGTTAAAGAACATGAAAATGAATCGTTTTACTTCTATTTAAAGATATAGAACTCGGTAAGATCGGAGTATGTACAAGCAATCGCTAAATGTCCAATTTTTATTACATTTCGTATAACTATTTATATGGTTAAATAGGTAGAAGTCACAGAATTATAATTATAATATTATAATAATTAATTTACGGTTCGTATTTATTGACGAGATAAAAAAATAAATAATATAAAAGCATATGTTCTAATTAAAAGATATTAGTGTCATTTTTGTAATATTATCAATAGAAGAAAACAGTCGAACTAAGTTTAACTTAATTAACACTAATTATAACGCAAAAATGATACATTCGTAACGTAAACCGAATTTATACTCAACATTCCGTAGGCATCAACATAATATTGTGTCCTGAAATGTCCTGTTCTGCATTGACTGCAACTTTATAACGTGGGTCCCTTATATTCTTGACTATTTGAAGTACTGCGTTCATAACGTAGGATGTGGCCGGAGTTTCCGATAACGATCGTACTAGATACTTGCGAGTCGTACCTCCGCGCCGGTGCGTGTAACCGTTGATCTATTTAAAATTGACGCACAAAGATAAATATAGCCGTGGAAAATAATACGCACTGCTAAGGATTGATTTCGGAACATCGTTGCACGTTCTGCCTTGAACGGTCCAGATAAGTCAGCAAGATTATATTTTGCCGTTTTGACTTGTAACCTGTAATGCGCAGGCAAAGAAAAGATGTTTGAACTTCAAGCAGTCTTGAATGTTATGCGAATATTGAGCGAAAAAAGCAACAGACATAATATACTTAAGCTTATTACTTTAAATGAGCCACATGAATGAATGCTGACCTCGCGTCTTGTGATTGGTGTGAACAAATTATAAATAAAAGCTACGAACAATTCCATGATAAACCTTTGTTCCGTTCGTACGCAATTATTTTTGGAAACAATTCAAGTAAAATATAAATAAAATCAGATCTTGACAGATCAAGGACTAACCTGCCGGTAGCTTAGTACGAGTATGTCCTTGTTTACCCTCCCGCCTTTATTAAATAGAAATCGTGCTGTAATTTATTTAATACTCAGTAGATGGTAGACTGAAAAAAATAAAAAAATGTTTCGATTTACTCCGAGTACGCACAAAAAAGTTAATGACAATACAAAATTAAGCCGTTTATTGCCAAGTCTCTGTTTGTCTTAGGAAATTGTTTATGACCAGGTTTGGAGCTTTAAATTTAATGAATCTATTTGTACGAGTGCTATAAAAAATATCACAAACTCTCGTTGTTCTGCAGTCATATTAGCAATGAATATTAAGCTACCAATTTCTATTGACAGTAATTAATAAGTGAATTTAAAATAACAGTCCCATTCCTATAGTCTTTAGAAGTCAATTGCAGATGTCCATCGACAACAGCGGTACTTGTAACTGGTAGCGATTCTTAAGATAAAATAATAATGAAATTCAATTTTTCTTTCCTTTTCGATTGTAAACATTATTATTAACTAGCCGCGCGGAGTTCAATGGCTTTTAGAATACATTCTATAGCATAAAGTTGGTTCTCAGCAAAATTCAATTCGACAGTACGCAACATGCTATTCAATGGTTTGAAAAAATCAAGAGTTCATTTAGCTCTGTACGTAACATAGCTTGCCTTATTACAGACGGAAAATATCTCTTGTCTTTATTTTTCCAAAGACTGATTTATACTCCATCGCGTATATTTCTGTCTTAGTCATCATTTCGAATTAATTCGTCTCATTAAAGTATTACAACTGTGTGATTAATTAATTTTGCACCGCTCGCAGCGACAGACTGTTAAAATAACAAAAAAGCAAAAACATATATATTAGGGAAATTCCCTGGTAACTGGTAACAATAACAATGATTCACGTTTAATAAAGGTTCAGGATAAATTTTTAAATTTACCTTAGCAATCACATTACGTATCAAGTGTGGTCTACAAAAGATGGTTGGGGAACTCCAGAGTGTAATTTCGAACGTTTAATTGCTTTTATTCCCAGAACGACGGACCTGAAAAGTATCCGTTCCCCAGAAGAAATCCATTTTAAAGAAACTAATATTATATTTCTTTGTAAGGAAGAATAGAGGCTATTTAACGTGAAGCTACAGCATAGGTTAATGAGTGATATCATTGAAGAATTTGCTTAGTTATAATTGGAATTAATTTTCAGAGTCAACTGTAACAGTACAATGTTTACGGAAAGAAAAACATTGGGTGCAGTAGAAGTTACTCAGTTATAGTGCAAGGATTTCATTAAACAAATAACAAATAACGATATCCATTAGGGAAAAAAAAAACAGTCAAAAATCTATTGTAACATATCGTAAAAAAAACATGCTTATTTTTGAATTGTCGGCATTTTAACTAAAAACATATACTGACATCGGAATTTTGTCAATTTGAACGTCGTAAATATACTAGGAGTAAAATCAATTCATCGTCCATATACACATTTTGTCTCATTTCATAGGTCTCCTTGGAATGATATTAATAAAAGGTTAGTAGAACTTAAATCCCTGTCACTGTGAGAAGAGACCCGATCCAGCAGTGGACTAATAAGAAGCGTGAATAAAAAAAAAGCAGAACCTATTTAAGAAATTTCGTACGAAAGTCACGGCTATGTATTTTTTCAGGTGTACCAACTGATTAAGCAGATAAATTAATTTCATTTCGTCATCAACCCTGTTGGTGCCTGAGGCCGAGCAGTATTTCACGTGGGACCAATTACTGTTCAGCTAAAATCACGTTCCACAACAGCATTGTCCATTTGACTCCGTGCAAGGTCGCGTCGCTTAAGTTATCAACACTGCAGGGTCACCGACTGACTCATCTATCAATCCTGCTGACACGGCCTGTCGGTATGCCATTCTTGTTGAACTCCTTCATTTGATGCCAATTTTACTAATTACAACATGTCTAGTAATAATATCTACAAAACGCAATGAGTCATAGACAATGAAATGTAACTCCGTCTTTATCAAGTTGAACTTGCAGAAATATGTATTATAAGTTCTCTTTTGAAGTATTCTCATTGTAATCCGACTGCGTATATGTATATGTATAACTAGCCTATGGCCTTTCTCGATAAATGAGCTATCTAACACTGAAATAATTTTTCAAATCGGACCAATATTTTCTGACATTAGCACGTTCAAACAATCAAACAAACGCTTCAGCTTTATATATTAGTATAAATGATGATTTAATTTTGCACTCAGATGTAGGTGTCAGGTGGTATTTGACCTTTTAATCAATTTCATATGAAAATTTTCATATCTGTAATGTACTGTTGTGCAACAGGATATTTCTTGTAAAATAAAATAAAAATATCGCTAACAGTCTCTTACATCTAATTCAACTACTAACCTTGCTCGTTAAAAAGATAAATTGCGAACGTGGAGGTCGTAGATTCGATTCCCGATCACGCAATGGAATCATGAAGGCCAATTATATATTAGCACATGCGAGAAAACTATATCTATGGATCACAATGTCTTCATATTATAAAAAAACGAAAGTAAGTATTATGACTAATATTATATTATATCGTTAATAATAATGGAAAACATATCATAACCAAACCAACGCTATTCAGAAAGATTATACATGTATATTTACATACATATTATACTTAACATGTGCATATGAAACTCTAATAACAGAGCGTTATTAAGTTACCTGTAAACTTGAGTTCAAGTCCTTTCATAGTCCTTCTTATGCTTATAGTTATGCTCACGTCCTTCAAGTAAAGAGAGAAGGAAGGCGTTTATTACGGCAAGGTTATTTATTGGGAGGCATGAGAGCTTTTCAACAATTGTTACTAACTATATTCTATTTAGTTATTTAATGTAACTGCAATTTATGTTTTTCTGTCATTTATGTCAGGTTATTCTATTCTTAAGTAATAAATTGTAACGGTATAAAATATAAATTGATGAAATAAAAATAACTCATGAGTCATGTTTATTGTGTTTTCGTCTGTTTTTCGCAAAATAATATCTCGTATCGTGCAAAAAGGGTTTCGCTAATTTTAGAATTAATCCGTATTCTTAGTGTGGGCGACTTTATGTTTGCTTTTTATTTTGGCTTTTGACGAAAACATCAGTGCATATGTAGGAAGGAATCAAACATTTCAAAGCTTTGTACCTATCAGATATATATAACATTTCTGATGCAATTTGTGGAACCAATGCTGGTGTCGCTTAAAAGTTTTACATACTAAAGAGGTCGCGTCATCGAGAATATTAAAAAGAACAATTCTGAAATATGCTAGATAACTAGCCGACGGTGATTAAATAATACAACTTATGTTCGTAAAAAATTCATAAAAACACAATTCGGTCACAAATCGCTCGTGCAACATGTGTCATAATCTAATTCTGTGCTAATTTGTTTTTAATGTTCGACGAATCTGTTATACTACATTTAATTGCTTTCCCTAATTATCGCTAGATTTGGAATCCTAAAAGGCTATTTACGTGTAAAATATAAGCGTATGATTGATTATAATTCACTATTTATTAACCGTTTCCAGACAAACGCACGAACAGGAAGTTAAATGAGAACATTAACTTAACATTAAATTAACAACTTAATATCGGCGTTTTTTACCATTCATGTTAATGTTGTATTGGATTATGACTTAATAACTTGGATGTAAGCTAGAACAAAATTTTAAACCCATAGAGAATTTCTTCAATATTCGTAGCTATTATCATAAGACTGTTGAGTCTTGATAGATTACTTCAAATGTATATTATTATGCTAAAGTAAGCAGTCTTTATTGCTAATCTCTTAAATATTTGTACCAAAATTTTACGGTTATCATAGCATTTAAACGCATACTACTGCGTTAGGGGTGTTTAAAATCAAGGTAAGACCTGGAAAAGTGTGATTTACTCTACTGATTTTACGCACTTACCTATTGCATAATTTGTAAGAAACATTTTAAATGAAACTTTTCTTCCACGCCTTCGAAAACGTAACCCAACGTAACCTTGAAATTCAGTCGCCAGACTAGAATTTAAGTTTAATTGTTGATAGTATGACTTAAAGCGTATTGAAATAACTAAAGTATGATAAAAAATTCATAACAACGCCAATTTCAGTTCATTGTAGTATAATACACTGTAATTAATCATTTAATATATCATTAAACATCTGTTACTACACAATTATAAATGAATACAACTCGTCTAGTGTAACTAAGTTCATGAGTTCGTGTTATGTCTTGATTCATCAGATCTGATGATAACCGCTGTTGTTTATAATGAATAGTGCTTTTTTATACTAATTAGCAATTTTTATTCCTCTATATAACACATGGCACCGTTTTGTATTGGGTTAAAAGCATTAATATAGTTATCAGTAAAAATTGTTTAACATATTCGTTGACATCTGAGAAGAAAATGGGAATGTTAAAAAAAAAGAATTCTTCGGCATTTATTTAAAACATTAATAAATAAATAATACTAGTTATTTTTTCCAACAACTCCTTTGTAGCGTGATGACGTTTTTTCGTTATTGCGTTTGTGTTCGCAAGTTGTTATAACAATAAAAATATGCTCAGGATATAGACATTTTCCAGGAATAAAATGGATCGAATATACACAGCGTCCTGAACACATGGTTTGAACGTAAAAACTAATCGCAAAGAAGATCTCTGCGACTTTGTTTTAGAATACAAAAAAGGTAACACTACCTATTTCGCATTTATAATTGGTTTCAGTAAAAACTAAGGATATGTTCTGATAAGTATAACTCATTTAAATTACAGGACATATCAGAATATTGTTTAAGCGTTATCTGCTTTTTTGTGATCTAAAAATATTTCATCGTCTACGAACTTCGTACCATTTTATTACTGGACAAAAGTAATGAACAATTGTCTCATATACAAGATTGTTTACAGTTTAAATACAACCATTTCAGTGCGGTCACACGACGATACAACACAAATGATACGTACATTTACTGTAGACGATGGTTTGTTATTGTGTAAACGTTTTAGCACCTCTATACAGAGGGAATGCAATTCGGACTTGTGAAAGGCAAGGATGATGAAAGGACAGTACAGATATACAATGCGAGCTGAGGATATAGGAGCCGAGAAAGACCAAGACTTTTCTACCTCGAGCAAATAGGTCATTGGCGGTTGCGACTTAAGAATATAATGCATAAACTGTGATGAACGTAGATGAATAACATTACGCTTGTAAACATAAATATATATCTTCTGCTTACCTTTTAAGGACGCAGCATATAAAGACGCATATGGCTACTATTTACATGATAAAACGGTATGAGACTGAATAAAACGTTTCACCGGGCTGTCTCTAAACTCATCATGTAATAGAACTCAGTTTGTAAACAAATGCCAGCGAGCTGATATTGACACACACGGTTGCTGTCACGTGTGCTCTGTATCGGACTAAAGCCATACTGCGACATGGCAAATTTTGTTATTTAAAAGAGTGCTGGGAGTTTTTTTCGCCGGCTTTTTTTCCCCGGTCTACCATAGCCTGAAGGGCGCACAAAGCCGAAGTATGATAACTGAAACGAGTTTCATTAAGTGTATGTATGTAC
>DWQT01000958.1:0-18885 GCA_018244895.1 Myscelus amystis hages
TATATGTATGTTTATCAGCTGTCTGGTTACCATAACACAGGCATTAAATTGCCTAATTTGGAATCAGATAGCCGTGTTTGGAATTGTCCTAAGATGTTATTATTATTATTATTATTATTAATATTTGTGTATGTAATAAGTTAATTAATTATATTTTATTGTATTTTAGAAGGAAACGCGACTAATTTAACAAAGATAAAGATATATAGAGTACCCTAAAATGTACATAAAAAAGTCTATTTCCATACTAACCGAACCAGAAACGAAACGCCTGAGTGCGGTATAAGTAATTATTACACAATAACGTTCCCGGAATCTGTTCCGAGCGCTTCCTGTTCCTCTCGGGACGCTCAGTGTTCCAATGTGTTTATTACAAGTGGCTGCGACTCTTTGAAGCGTGATAGACGAGTTATTTATTATATTGAAAGTTGAGTTGGGGATAATTTCTAAGTAACTTTGTTCTATTCGAGATATTTGTTGGAAATGTTATTTCCATGTTATATCAATGTCACGGTTCAGTGACACTGTGAACGGGGTTTTACGTATCTATATCTTGAAGTTCGTAAAGGAAAAATGTTATTTACATGCATGTATAAAAATGTAGACATATAACCTATTAGCAGACCCGGCAAACGTTGCTTTGCTATATAAATGATTTTGTCGTGGTCGCAATATTTTTTATTGCTGCTCCTCTGCTATTCATCTTAGTTTGATATTATGTAGCCTATAGCCTTCCTCGATAAATGAGCTATCTAACACTCCGACTAATACTCCCTGAGATTAGCGCGTTCAAACAATCAAACAAACTCTTCAGCTTTATATTATTAGTATAGATACAACTAGCTACGACTAGCTTAACAGTGATCTTACTGCAATCGTCTGTTGACAAAGATACTCGACTAAGCGATGTAGCTTAGCACGTACAAGTGGCTTTAGGAATCCACATGTATTAAGAAAAAAGTGTCCCATTAGTATTGTATGCGTAACAGTAAAAGCTGTCGCCATTAAATACAAAACACTTGAACGGAAGCACCACTTGAAATCTGCGGAACTTAACACAAGCTGTGAACAAATCCATAAATAATAAGTCTCAAGTCTATGAAGCTGCGAAAACTTAACACACGCCATTTTTTTCTGTTCTTTTGTCAGTAAAACCACACTAGATTAGACACGTGCTGTATTTATAAAAGAAAATGTAACAAAAACGTCACCAAGAGTTAGTTACTGTCTATTAGGATTCGTAGAAATGTGTTGGAGAGCGAATAAGAAACGTGTCACATGTCAGCAAAGTTTAAAATTACCACCAGTAACAGAAATGTTAAGAGCGAATCGCTAAGCATGGTTTTAAAATGTCATAAGGACTGATGAAAATCATGCTATACAGATAATTATAAACGTGAACGAAGAGGATTTTTGTTAGATTGCATGAAAAGTGATATCAACATGAAGATTGTGAGTATCTAAACAACAATTATGTAGGAAGCGGTATAGAAAATAGAATGTGCTATAATTGACATCAACTCAAATCCGTTGAAAAAAGGACAGGAATACAATAATTATTTTATGTTATTGTGTCTAGTGCTTCGATTTAAAAGACACGGTGTAGGTTAGGTGCACTAAATGTCGAAATTATAACTTGACCCTCAAGCAACGTATGTACAAATTAAAATATTATAAACAATTCCGTAATGTTTGTATTTTCCAGGCGTTATAGCTTTTCAGTTATCGTTAACTATATACATATAAAGATAAAACGTTGAAAGGACATTTTTTTCAAACGCGTCTCGTCAAATTACCTTTGCGTATGAACATAAAACATTCTAGTAACATTTGCTTCTTTTATTTCCTTTGTGTATTATTACAGGCCCGCGAAAACATAAAGGCTCACGCATAGGTACATACCCGATACATATTTCACCGGGGCCGACTAAAACAAACTTGGGATCCGTCTATGCCGGCGTTAGTATATTGTCTTGTTTATTAGAACCGGACGCGCCCCCGCCAGAGGCAAGGATTCAATATAATGGAATACTTCAGCGTTATTTGCAAATACATGGGTACTTACCAGATTCGCCCGGGGCCAGTATTAACGTGAGGTATGCGCTTAAATCGTGTCGACACGACAGAGGTCGCCAATTCTAAGAGATTAACGCAGAGCAACTTTGTTTCGGCAAACCCCTTTCTTTAGTGCCCCGTGTGCTTCGGGCTAGGCTTGCTTTTTAAAACTTCGAGTGCGTAACAATATGGTTATTGTTCGAAAAGGTCCTTTTCGGCGAGTTGATACAATACTGAACACATTGTTCATTCACCCTTTGCTTGTGCATGTACCTTTGGAAGAATAAATATGCTTTTTAAAAAAGGAACGCTTGATTATTGTGCGCTTTTATCAAAAAATGACAGCAGTAATACTTTATTTGTAACAGTAGGTGTGTACATATTCGTTTCGTTGTAAATTTGAAGTTTGAATCCAAGCAAAAAAGGTTTTCTTAAAAAAAAATTTAGGCTTATTTTATATGTTTTCAAAACATTATGTGCTTAGATTCTTTAACAGAATTTTTAAATCTTTAGTGTCTGTTTAAGTTTTTCCTTTCAGATCAATGCACCTTTAACAACTATGTATATTTCTAGCAATAGCGTTTTAAGTATGTATAAATATGGTCTTTTAAAATATTAATTTCATAAAGTGCAGTTACATAAGTGTCCAGATTAATATTGTTTAACTATGCAACATGGACAACTACACAGTCCAAATTAGTTCTTTGACCGGCCGAGCAAGGCTCGTGCGGTGTCCCGGAACACAGCAGGCGCACACACAAAGGACAAATTATGACAGTTGCTAATAAGTATTCATACGTAGAACATAACTAACACCACCGGAATAACAGGCAATCCTGACATTGAATACACATTACAATGTCGCTGTGTTTGTATTGTAACTTTATAATAATAGTGCAGGTGCCGGTTTTAACTTTATACGCGAAATTTGTTAAACTTCATAAAGGGCACTCTTAATAAAGGATTTGATTATTCAAGTCAACAACTGAATATTGTTAAAACTGATTCTATTGCGTGATACTACAATTTGTATTAATAATATACTTAACAGGTATTTTTGCGCACTCATAATTATAATCAAATATACAACATTTTTCTTATTATTATTACATTGTAGACCCGTCGAAAGTCTTCAATTAGGTAACAGAAACACAACTTCACAGTGCACAAAGCAATAATAATTCAATGATGAACTAGCTGAACAAAATGGCCTCTGGCTCTCAGATTATAAGGGTTCCATGTAACAAACCATGTGGCTTGGCCGTCTTTGATGGTACACAACGTTGCATAATTTTGTTATGCTTTCTCTACAGCAAAATGTTGAATACATATTAAACATGAAACGATGTGTTCACGTTTAAGACACTAAGGAAAATTAATATTAATGCAATTTAAACATGTTCAAATTTAAGTAAATTCATAGTTTTATTTTTAAATTCAATTGTAATTTTTCAATTTGTATACATATTTATGCATGATGTGGTTGCTTATAACTGTAAGAGCAGTTAAATAGCACCAAATAAGTCTTATTAAATTCTAGCTGTAAATACTGCTACTTATGTTGGTGATCCAATAAATAAATAAAAAAAATAAGTTTCATATTTAAACTAACGTGTGTATCAACATGTGATATTAAATCGTAATTGTTCAAAGCAGCTATATCAATGGAATCTTAAAAACTCCCTGCGTATTGAATTAGAAGGATTTGATCGTTATACAAATATCTATACACAATCTTTTAGAAATATAACATGGTTGAGCAAGTGTATCAATTTTATGCATAGAGTTATATGCGATTGACGTATTTATCATAAGAACTGACATATATATATAAATAATCATAAGTAGTTATACCAGCAGTATATCTCGATATCAATTTCAATGCACATAATGTACATTTTAAGATACATATTATATTTGAAAGGATGACTTACATGGACTGCGTAGGTATGTATAAAAAATCTTATTACTCCCTAATAAATATTTCGAGTAAGCGTAGCACAGAACGAACGTACCCAATAATGTGCTCACATATTATGTTATGCTTCGTTATATCAAAGGATTTCGATTACTTTGTACACGCAAATTTACTCAAATTCGAAATATCCTGCAAATTTTCTCGTTCCCAGCTTAAATATAACGTTCCAAGTGTTACTTCAAGAAAGTTTTTGTATGATATCAGTTGTTGCCTACCTACCTGATCGACGGGTTCTGAGCTGCAAGGGCTAAACCCATTTACTTTACTCGAATAAAAACACTTATGGGTTAAGAAAACCTGACAGCTGAAGTTAGAAGCCGGTACGCACTCCAATGAATCGTCGTTATTAACACACGCTAAAGCTCGTCTTAGATCTTACGATTAGAACCAACCAAACTTAGCTGTAAAAAGTGCCAATCCCAGCAATAAAACGTTAGGGCCACCTTTCGTTTCTACAGTAAAATAATTAATAACAGAATTACTTTTTCAAACTGTGACATACTAGACAGACAGAGATTTAAATCGTAGATTTACGTACGTAAATTTGTTGGAATTGGTTAGCGAAATGTCACGTGGAATTAGGCAATGTCCCGATGAAATGAGATTCTACAGGTCGCGACCTTAACCTTTTGAATCGATACCAGTTTTTTGTTGTTATTGACTTCACAAAGTTACGTGGGTCTCGTAAATAAAAACATTAAATGGGTTTAACATAGACGGGAAACACCACACACCTTAAAGTTTTCCTTTATCTGTGAATTCTGCCAATTTACACTTTCTTATTATGAGAGAAGACCCCGAAGAGAAATACATAAACCATGTTGACTTATGTAGCCATATTGTAACTACATATTTCCTTTTATTCTGGTAAGACTTTTTTATCTTAATTAGCAATAAGGATAATGTTACTGGTAATCTATCAGAGACAACTACACCGTGTTATTACTTCGTAATATAGACTTGTAAGATAAATAATAATATTTCATTTTTATTTTTTTTATATTGCTATTACGTTTACTTTTTAATTAATTTCGATAGGAATTTGACTACAATGAAGATGTTCGCCGGCAGCCAACAGAAGCTTCTAACTTACATTGTAGACCATATTATAAGCTTAAGCGAGAGCAATTTCAGCTCTACCAACAATTTAAAAACTGAAAATAAATGCATATGGATTAACTCCAAACAAACTCTTTTATCATTGAAATGCTAAGCGATGAAACAAACTTTATATATATTTACTTGAACGCAAAACTCTTATTGCTTTGCCAATGAACTCCAGAAGTTGTCAGAAGCATCGAGATATACGTATACATATAAGTTATCTCAGTGATAAGCAATGGCAGAATTAAATATTGCATTTTTTCCTTCTTATGAACATCGATTTTCTTTAAGTTTGTCTCATTTCAAATAATATACTTGTACCTACCTACCTACAGGTTTTGATATATGATTTTTCCATAATGGTAATAATGCTATTTTGATACAGTATTCAAATTAAACATCTATTAATTATAGTTGTTTTAACATTTTAAACATATTTTGGATGAAGTTTTTATATTCACATCCGCTGCCTCTTAATAACATACTCATAGCCGTACCTTTAAATTCTGTGTTCATACTCAACTCACTGGCCCGTTAACTCTCATAATGATCACCTCAATAAGAACTTAATATAACCGTAACAGTGTCATTCATTTATTCTAATTGATAAGTCGACACATTCGTAATCATAATGGCTAATTTAAACTTGCGTCAGTAATCATACGACTTCGTAGTGTCGATGTTTGTTGACACTTTCAAAACACTTGTAGTGAGTCAATTGACTGAATTACGTTTTTAAGTACCTAATAGTTTATTTGAAAATGTAGTTGCTTTAAACAAATTAGGGTTAGAAATAAATTTGAGGAATAAATTATTGGGTTTTACATACTCGTAAATTTATAGTAGTAAAAGTTGAAGTAATCTATATACATATAACAACGCTTGAAGACACAATCGAAGAGTACCGAAAAACCTTAAATAGTTAGAAAAATAATATAAAAGAGTAAAATTCCAGATTGTTTCTCCCATTAAACCGGATGAAACTGAAGACCCTTGATTAACTCTTAACAAGAAGGCTGCGCTACTAAAACTTAATCAGAGACTTTCATTGGCATAGCAATAAACAAGAACTGTCGTACTATGGATGCTTATGGATTGCGTCAGAAGAAAATAAACAAGAACTATTCAAACAGTAGTAGGATTTGCCAACGCTCATTTAATATTACATTCGTTAGATTTCGCTTGTAACAATTGTTGCTTTGACGAATTATTCATTTCGTACTAGATAATTTGCATTGGACAAACTGTAACTCGACCGGTAAAAAGAATTGTATATGAATAGAAAAGTTTTGCTGAATAGAGTATATGAAATTTACAAGCTATTGAACCGCATAAATAATTATGAATAACAGACTCCATGTTATAAACTAGTGAAAGTGATATAGCTATTATTAAAGGCAGCAAAGCTTTTGTTTATTATCTACAAACAAAATCTATTTGCTATATATAATAGTAATATGTACGAATGTTTGTCTCATATCACATTCATTAGATTTCATTTGTCACTGCCGTTTCTTTGATGAATTATTCACAGCACACGCAATCAGTACCTTACATACATAATGTTCGTAGTGCCTTCTAGAATTGAGACCATTTCTTGCTTTATGTAGCAAAATATAGAAGGAATGGGTTTGCTTTCGTATGGAAATCTATTATTTACTTCAGTCTTCTTAGATGAACTCTTGAAATTACCCTATTGAGAAAAATGCCCGCCCCCATTATCTTTAATGTTTCTTTCCTTGAGTATTAAATATAGAGAAAATATTGGACGTAAACAGACATGTAACATAATTACACGTAAACATACATGTGCCAGTACTGACCCTATTTCTGGAACACATACTTTTTCTCAATATCGACGTGCATAGTATAAGCCAAAAGCAATCCTTTAGGATTTCCTTCAATCGAAAATTTCCATCAGCAGAAATAATGCCGGACAAGACCTCCTTTGTTCTTTCAAACCGGGTTATCGGGTTTACTGGAGCTTTTCAATAATCATTGACAGAATCCTTGAGCTGCCTTTCACACCTTTGTTCTAAATCTCTGATATCTATAGAGATAAGTATCTACGAAGATATCTCTGTACCCATATGGATGGGCTATTGTTTGTCTTTGATTTGGGTAAACGATGACTAGGAAAGATATTGGATATACATAATAAATGCTTAATTATGTTAAGCTAAGTATTAGAAGAATGGAGAGTAACAAATGTGCCAATCACCAATTAGTATTATGAAATTACTACATCATCATCACTATTCTCATTAAAGGCATCTTCCAAGGCACGTCTCTGGGCCCCATCTTGTTGCGTTAATAATATTTAATATAGTTTTCCTTATGCTCCTTGGGACCAAGTTGACATTTAGAAGTTAATTTTATCATTGTCCACTTTTTCAACCTATTTATCTACTCGTAATTTTATTTATGAATATAGCTGATCCTAAACGAAAATGAAGACATAATTCACACGTCCGTTCGCAATACATAAAGATTTCACCGCGTATGAGTTTCACCAGCATCAGAAAATGGCATGGCAGTTCATGCCTTTGGATATGAAAACGTAAATTGAACTCAATAACATATCAAAGGACTCTGGAGGCTCGAGATCCGTGAGCCTTCGTTCCGGCCTATCCGGCTTTATCCTGGAGAGCTTTAGGCAGATACAATATTTTTTGACTCGTGCCGGTCTTTTGATATGTTCAATCTATTTCACGCTTTGTTCTTGCGGCACGTAAGGTCTAAATCAAGTCGATATTAGTCATGCTTATATTTTTATTTCAATATACAACCCACAACGCAACTGTGATGAACAGTGGCATAATTTTCAAACTAGACTTTTCGCTTTGAGTTTTCATAATATTAGACTGAATTCATGATTACAAATACTTATTATTAGTATTGTTGCTCATTTGGCAATGTATGAGGTAATGTTCTGAACAAAACTTGTTTGAGATCTTGTGTAGGTATGGAATACTGATCAATAACATTGTTAGTTATTGAGTTTAAGTTCTATTTTTCAAAAATAAATTAATCAATAACAAACCGGTCGCGAAAGTAGCAATTGTGATCCCGTGAAATGAATTTTTTATAGGCACAAAATTTTCATTACGTCGCCGACTCGCGCCGCAATAAATTCGATAAGCTACAATAATTAAACATGGGACTGCCGTTTCGGTATTTAACTGGTCAATTATATAAATCCGAAATTCGAAAGTCATAAAACTGAACGCGGTAATAATGAACAGGCGGTGTGCAGTAAACTATGTCGCTGTTGATATCAAGTGCGACTTATTGGTCATTAGGCCGCTCGTACACAGCTGCGACGAATCGTGCGACAACGCGACCTAAACTGGCGATAAATAAACGCGTGACACATTCCTGTGTGCATCAGAACTCAGGTCTATAGTCATGGTATTTTCAGCTTTATAAAATAGCACACAATTTAACATTTTTTAGATTGACTTGCCAACACTCGGTTTGGTCTCTTGGAAGCTTAAAATTTAAGATTGCTTAAGAGGACTTAAGCAAGGTCTACTGATTCTAAATATAAGTTGGAAGTAATTACAGACAATTTCCCGGCATATATTTTTATTAAATTTTGTTTAAAAAGAAAATTTTGCGCTTTAAACATCTGAAGCTCTATAGGGCAACGTTCAAACTTCGTGATAAATTACGAGTCGGAGTCACAGTTAAACAGCGCTTATCGGAACACGTGTCTTGACCGACGCGGCCAATAGCTGTTGTGTACGAAAACCTTAAGCTATTATTGGGCTCTCACTAAATAATACTGGGCAATGCTAGCCGTTAAACGTTCTCGAATTTAATTTAGTAGGCAATTAGTAGGCAGTAAAAATTTCTAAACAGCCTTTTAAAATATCGCCTTTAACACAGCTATTGAATATTTATTACATTACGACATTGATCCCGTTAAATTAAATCTGGGAGAATTTATTACGAGTTTTGTTTAATTCGAATGAAGTGTGATGTGATGAATTGTTTTCTTTTTACGCTTTTTTACAATTCTGAAGATACTCTGTCTCCTGAATTGTACCTGTAATTTAGGTAAACATTTTAAATTTTAGATTTATATTGCGAGTTTGTATTAAATTGATTAATGAAGCTAGTATTGGAAGAAATATCAAGAAAATAACATTTCGATAACCATTCTCAAAACATATGGGAACTCGATACAGTATCGTATATTTCTATTACGGTTCCGCTCCTATTACAAGATCAAACGGCGTGTAACATACGAAAAATGAGAATACAGCCAAATTAACTTGGCAACGCGAGTGGACTGACGCCAAGCTACGCCTCAGGCCTAGAACTACCTATAAATTGGAGGAGATAACATGCTTGTACTAAATTAGCTGCTCGAACTTTTATCCAATCTGTACGTAAGATGTATTTCGACAACTCACAGATTTGTGTGTCGAGTTTGCACGGTTCATTTGTTTTCACTAAACCTACATACTATATCGCGTTTTAGAAGTCCAATTACAAGCTTTGTTTCTTAAATATAAGTGTTATTAGTAACATTTTTCATTGTACTATACATCTTACCATTCTACTATTTCAGACAGGTCTCCTATCAGAATGATATCGGTTAAGGTTTATAGTCCATTCTGATCATAATTGGGCTGACAGACCTAGTTTGTATCAAAGAACACCGAACTCTAAGGTAAGTTTCAAAAGGTTTACCTTTAAATCCATAACAAACGAAACAAAAAACAATCTAGTTAAATTTGTACCTGAACTTGAACCCTAAATCAGAAGGCAGGCTAAAAAAGAAGCACCAATCTATCACTGCTACACTGACAATAACAGAATACAAATTCTTAAACAAGTCATGAATATCAGCTCAAATTAAACGATAAAAAATATTAATTTTGAATTTCGAAAATGAAAGGATCGATCGATTATTGGAAATTTCCTAACACCCGAAGTAAGTCAACAAGTAGTTAAATAAGTCATATTATTATTTAATTTAACCCACAATCCCAAACTATACATCTCCCGTATATGGAAATGTCGCAGAGCCTAATGTGTCTTCATAAAACTAGAGAATAACCTATGATAGTGTTAATATCCCGGGAAGCAAGACTTATTGGTCGTTTGCCGTTTGCACAAAATAAATGGGCGAGCCAACGGTACACTGTTACAGTACAATACGAACAGTACGTCCCTTGCAATGATAATTCAAAGCACAGCTACAGTACACCTAGTATTACTTTCAGATCATATTATATTACTACTACTGCTTATTACTGAATATTTTACTGATGTACTGAAAATCTTTATGTATGCAAAATACGAGTAAGTACTCATATCAATTATTTTTAATAATACTCAAATAGGAAAGCTATAAAATATCTGAGAGCAATGGAAGGGCAGGTTATTGTACCTCCCTTAAAATTGTACCTTTTGTCATAAAAAAACGTTCTCAAAAATGTTACTAACTAAGTTATAAGAACATGACTGTCTCATGATATTTATTATTTTGGTCGATTTACTTACTGATTTTCTTAGGCTACGTCATTACGTTGTTCATCAGGCTACAAGAGCCACTCTTTATTAACACTAAGGCGAAAATCGTTGTGTTTTAACGGAGATTTTATGTGAAGCTGCGTCTCTAGTGTAAAATAAATGTTCAATCCGAGAGCTAAGTGACGTAATATATGGAAAACCTGATTCATATTGTCTAGAGGAGATTAAAATATAAATTAATTTTCTTTATAAATAATTGTTTCAAATACATTAGCAATTTCTCCCATATTCTTCTGAATTAGAAATAAAGATATGCGCTGCGCAGTAGTACAGAGTTATGAGGTTTGGACATTAAAATACAACTTATGCAGCGCACGGTGTAAGATAAATGTTTTCATTTCTATATCCGAGCTATTTAATAATGGAACACTTGCTAAAATAATGATTAATAAAATTTGTTTTGTTATAAGTCACCACAACTAAAACGAAAATCAATTACAGGAAATTAAAAGGCATGAAAAGAAAATAATTACTGATTTAACCTAACCTAGCGTTTACCTTAGCTTTCTATAACGATTTCTAAGATATATCAAGTCTGCAGAGCTGATGAGCAGTCTCCTCATCATTCTCAGAAGAGCCTAGTCAACTTTTTTTCACTGACAAGATACGTCTCTTTGAACTGCAATTCAATCCACATTTTCAGAAAGTAATCACTTTCAAGTGCTATTGATAAAGGGGATAAATTTGAGTAGCCCTCGAAGGCGGCTCAGCTACGCGGAAAATATTACTTTTAATTGACACAAAGCTCCTAATCTAATTAGCAAAAATCGACAGTACGGGCCGTCGAAGCCGTGCCGAGTCCATGTGACCAGCCATCCAACTGTATAATATTGAACAAGTTTTAATTAAAAAGCCCTCGTCGGAACTTCGGACGCAATTAGCGGGATTGGCGCGTGGATTCCGCGACTCTCCGACCCCTTGTCCTCACATTGTGTCTTGTACCAGCTCTAGAATTTAATTGGCAGATAAAAAGCTATACGGGTGTTTATAGACTATCCAGACCACGCAATCAGCTTGTAAGGCAACTTTTCTTCGCTCTTGCTGTCATTGGAAATTAAAGGATTGGTTTAAATATTTATCGTACGGGATTTAAACCGTTCTTTTTTTTACCAATTGTCTAGTAGTATGGACAATTTTATACTTAACTTTTAAAATAAAGTTTCTTATGAATAAATGTACAATAATTGATAAGCGCGACGCGTCACCTTATGGAAGGTAAATCAATAACGTACGTTAATGTGGCTTCACCACTTAAGTATTTCTTTTTATCTATTCTGAATCACAATCTCTCTATTATTCCATTGGAAGTTCACTGTTTGGTAAAGCAGTCGTAACGTATTGCATCTTCTCCTGGATCTGGCCGGAAGACTAAGTGCCTACTACTAGCCACAATTACATTGTTTGGCTACGTTAACTTCTGTTCTCGAAGTCGTTTACTGTTTAGGTGTTTGCTCAAAATATTCTTCATTACAAAGTGGCATCGTGAACTGTGAATATGTAGCTAGTTCCTATATAAAATTTTCATACTGTTATTTCATAATGTATACACTTTATCTAATTTTAATAGGATTATTAAAATATACGCAGAACGACAACCAGGCAAAGCAAAGCAAAAATAATTTAATTATGAAGGGTGATAACAAAAGGGTTTGTTTCCCTTTGACGCACGTGATCATCATTTAAAATAGTCAAGTACGTTCGTAAAAGACTGACTCGTTACTAACCTACATTATATTATAGTACTGGATAGCGAAAATCTACTAACATTTCATTATTTCGTGGAAATCTGTTAAGAACTTGAAGAGCCTTGAAACATAATGTACTATCCCTCTCCATTTGTGCGAACGGACGCTATTATATGAATATGCTTAATTTTTGAATTTTAACAGATGAATTACATAGTAAGATTATATCGTTTTTTTTTTCAATTGTTACCAATAATAATTAATGAATCATTTAAATATTTAATTCAGAATAACGTCATTTTATTTTTTGTACTCTTCCCAGCAATCATGGGGATGCATAAAAATTGATCGGTACGCCATCTTGCGGCGCCCACGACATTGGAGTTAGCATGACGTCGCTAAGCTTACCATACATTGTCATCCAAACATAACTAAAAATTTGCTTAATTGGTTTAAAATTCAACTCAAACTGGCTTAAAATTAGTTACAAGATTTGACGCTTTCATACTAACGAACTAATAAGGCAAACTAAGTGAAAGCTTGTAAAAATACCGCCTGCACCGAAACCCTAATCATGTGCCAATAGAAGTATCCATCAAAGCGTACCGCACGTTGATTACATCAGCTTTAGATAGCAAATATCGAGATTACCCTTATCCAGACATATAACTCCTACCCAGCTATCTACCGGATTAGTATTCAAATACGAACTCAATAGCGATGAATGAGAATTCCGATAAACGCGTTCGACTTTCATAATTATTCACATATTGTGTTTTGGGCTATAAATATTTGATAACATCATTACGCCGCTAGCTCACGGTTTACACGAACGTGGCTTGTTGCAATATTAATTAATTAAGCTCATAAACGTAGAACGTAACACGAGGAGTTAACTCTCCCGGCCGTGCGCCGACCGGGGCCGCGCCTAGAAATTTTATCTGCTTAAGCAGACCTCTTAAAGTTACATATTAAGACCGGAGCGAGTAATCTTACTAGATAGACATAGAATAATCTTATGTTTATACCATAGCGCTTAACGCATGTATCTCGCTTAGAAATAATTCTAAACCAGATGTTTATTTCTCCACCAATCCACATTGGACCATCGTGGTAATGGAAACTGCAGGCCTCCCTCAATTTCATGAGAGATCCGTAGCCAGAATTGGGATGCAAGGAAGTGTGCAATCATTGGTAAATCCTTAACGAATTTGTAAGCTGTTAAGATTGATATAACATTATAAAAACTGCAAATGCCATACCATATTTCATCGTCAATAGATGTTAATTGAAATCGAAATATTCAACAAATCAGATCCACAGTCCTCCTGCAAATCCAATTTAGAATCGTGAATTCAATTAATCCCAGTGTACCGTAAGGCACGCATTATTCGATGCTTAGTGCTAATTAACATCTTCAGCACTAATTACTTGCCTTCAACTTGCTTGAATGCTGACATTCTTCAGCTGCGGTGTTGCTACAAGGATACACAAATATTTGCGCTTGTGGATGTTCCGGGCGAAAATAATTTTTAATGTGTTAAAACTAACATAAATTAGTTTGCCATCTAACTTATTCATAGAGCTCTAGAAAGAAAAAATCTAATCGTGTCGGATCCTATTTAGTACGTTCGACATATTTAAGTTAAATAATGTAAGTAAAATAAAACAGCGATACTGGTTTTGCTCACCTATGAAATATAAAATACCATATTATCAGTAAAAATATCCTAAGTTACTCTTTAATTTATCAGCTGTCTGTCATTCAAAGCCACTCAACATCGGTCGAGCCATTTCGGGAATTCGCCCGAACAAACAGACAAAGAGATTGACAAAAAGCTGAGAATGGATTTCTAATTGTAAGTACTGTAGACATTATATGCAATTACTTTTTTTTTATTTAGTCTAGTAGACTTTATACATAGATATTTATATTCTAAGCAATAACTAAAATAAATAGTAAGTAATAGCTAAAATATATACAAACTAGGTTTGATATTTACTAGGTATTGTATTTGCTAGGTTTAGGTAATAATAAAAAAAAAACTTATCCTATTATTAAATAATAAATTACTTGCAATTACTTTGTGAAAAGCTGTTATTTTATCAATACACCTAGATTCTCAAGTTTTATTGTATTTGCATAGATATTTATGATTGCGTATCAAAACTGTATGTAATTACTGTAATTCACAAGCAAAAAGGGTATAACAATGGTGTGTAAGTTACGAGTTCGCGTCCATAATGTCTTTGTTCATTAGACCATGAAAGCAATTTATTATTAGAAGTTGATTCATGCGAAAGCTACAACCAATCATTCTCGCAAATAACTTGTGCAACAATCATTTCACGAAGAAACTCCCAGTCTGATTGACATTTTAATATTTCCTGCATATTGCATGGATGACTGAACATTGGTTAAGTATGCGAGAATGCGTTCAAACCATAGCGTTTTAACGCAAGCGGAACGTATACATAACATGAAATTGTGCATTACCTCTTACCTTTATTCATTTATTTTTTAATTTTTAGTAACAGTATTAAATTATAACAGTATTTTACTACAGATTCCCTTCAGAAATACTGTAATGAGGCCTATATATTAAATACAATAAGGTGAATAAAGGGTTGACATTGAAACATAGTACAAAATTCATACGTATAAATCACATTGTAATATAAGGTTTGTCCTAAGTCAATATTATTCCCATAAAAACATTTTCAGCTTTCCGCTTGAAGCTTTCGTAACTTCGAATATGCCTTCATTTGCGCTCAAGAATAGTATTACTTACTTTTGCTTAACTAAACGACCATTAGGGGGCGTTAGAATGTGAGTGTACTCGTTATTCTGACGTCATAATTAATGGTAAATCCAGCACCGACGATACTTTAAATACCACACACGAACTTGTAGGCTGTATTCACACTTGCTGTATTTTCACAAATTACTTACCGTAGGAGTGAAGCGCTATTTAAATGTCACGGGTTTTGAAACAAAGGAAAATGTACTGTTGTCATATGTTTTATTGCGTATCACATTATGTAATCATGTGGTGTGAAATGACTGGTCTCTTGCTGTAGTGGTTGCAGAAATTGTTAAATCGGTGTGTCTGTATGTGCGTGCGTACAGCGTGCGTGCGTGCGTGTGAGCGTGCGTGCGTGTGCGAGTGTGAGTGAGTGTGAGTGAGTGTGTGTGTGTGTGTGTTCGATTCTCACCCAGGACAAACATTTGTGTGATGTGAACATAAGAATTTACTTGCCCAATTGGGAATCACATAGCCGTGTGTGGGATTCCGAATTGCTTATCGTTTGGGCAATTGGACGTATTTTAAGCAAAGTGTAAACGAGATGCATATTAAAGACTACCGCATCAAAACGTTCGTAGATCTTCTCCCAGTTGCCTGCGACCGCATCGGCAGCACGCCGCGATACCGCAGCAGGTGAGATGGAGCTGTGGCAGCATTATTCCGAATGCGAGGTAACCGCTTCTTGTTGATGGATGCTGTTCCAGCTTAACCTACGGGGTAACTAATATTTGACATTGAAGTATTCAAAATATCAGTTGTATTGGCTAGCTGGCACAACTGATCGATGCCTGTTAGGGATGTCTGCAACTGAATAGGGTTGAATCTCTGAATAGGACTATCAGAATGAATTCAGTTAGTAATAGGTGTTAAAAAGATTTTCTTTGTGCTGTTTTTTTTTCACCAATTAGTAGAATCATTTGTAATTTGTATGGAAACTAATCGACATCTTATGAGAAGTTGTCGAAGCAAGCAAATTCCACTTAAACATTGAAAAATGTGCGACAGATCGACTACTACGGTTTAGATGCAAAAAAGCAACTTTTCTTTAAGTTCATAAAATGTCGAGTTTTTTTTACTTACATAGTAACTTTACTTACGTTTAGTGATTTTTGTTAATAATCCTTTTCTAGTACGTTTTTAGTTATGTTTATATCTACCCCAATAATTTATAGTTGCACTATTATACTATTAATAAGAGATAATTAAAAAGAAGTTCTTAATTTTGTATTACGTCATTAATTGAATAATGCAAAGTTCGATTTAATTACTGTTATACGGAAGAGGCTTTATTTCACAAGGGAATCAGAATTCATTTCAAGGATAACGAGCATCAAAATGAAAAATGTGATTAAAAGTTTCGGACTTTTAATGGGATGGACTTACACAAGTTTATTATTGGTATCAATGCGATCGATTCTATTTTTACTTGTTTATTTGTAAACGTTTTGTATACTACGTGCAAGTAGATTAAGTCTATAACAATGTATACTTAAATGAAATAACTAAAGTAACATCACCAAAAGGAATATTAAAAATTGATATTGGGCAGAATATTGATGAGATGTCAACTCTTTCTGACAATACGACATATTTTTTTTTCTAACAGATCGTCATTTTCATAAATAAATTTATAGCACAATCAAAGTGTTGTCAAAATTATAATTTTAACATGAATAGAAATCAAATATTGTAACTCTTTGTGCAATAGATTTATTTTTTATTTTTTATTTATTTAACCATAAGAATACACATAATTAACATATTATATTTCTGCCAAACTGCGAGTCAGATAGATGTACTACATTTGTACAAGACACATAATAGTAATAATTTATTTATATGTACATGCAAATATATCTACATAATAATGTAATTGTATTAATTGACGTTAAGACATTCTACATACGATAGCTGCCTTGCTATCGAGGTGATGATCACTATGAGACGTAATGTGTAGCTTTCAAATCACGCGCCGGGGCGCCACTGTAATGAAACTATTAGGAGACTCACTTTGCACATTAATGTCGGTGCAATACCCTCAGATCGGTTAATTAGACAATTTGTAAACGCATACACTATGCGTTGAAAACGATCGATGCATTAAAGTGTCTGTGTTCGTGTTTATTTTTTAATGAATTAGTAAGATACAGTTGTATAGGACATAAAAGTATGCTTTTATATTTCTCTTACATTCGTTTATTATCTTGTGTCAAAATTGATCAAGTCGATTGTATTAAGAAATATTAAGAAAGATCGTGTTAGCTTAAAGTGTTTGCAGTCTTCATAGGCTCCAGACAACATAACGAAGCTTCGCGAGGTATCCCGGTTTCCTCATAATGCTATCATTCCTCGTGAAAGCGAATGATATTTAATTTTAAAAAGGGTGCACGAGGATTTCTACTATGGATTTTAAATCAGTTTCAATATGAACCAAATCTCGTGTCCCAACAATGGAGTAAAAAACGCATGGTAAACATTGTTCATAGTTGTTAACTCATTTGCGGTAAGAAAAATCATATACTTGCGTGAAATTTGCGTATAATGTTGATGACTAAAATTTACAGGCTTAGAAATGTCATCCTTAGTAGCAGAGTTATAGCAATGCTTCTACTACAATTGTTGCCCACTGGCACAGAGTATACAAATTGACACGTCAAAAATGCAGTAACATATTCAGCGTCACAACCAAGTATAACTAATTAACCTTCTAAAAACAGGCAACATTGCGAGTAGGTACCAAGTTGTTAGAGGTTATCAAAATTGCATTATAACTACCGTATGGCGCGAACCGCGACCTACCACTTGAAAGTCTCTCGCGGTGAACTAAGACTTGGGAAAGCTTAGAAAGGACCATATTAGAATCACTTTAAACAGCTTGTTATATGGTAAAAGAGAAACAATCTTTTTTTGTTATGTACTACGTAAAAATTTATAGAAAATCGAAATTACAATTGCATTGTTTATTTTATAAAATTATAATTGAAATCGAGCAAACAGACACAGCTAACGGTCACATATTACAATACTGTTTGAATTTGTTGTTGTGGTTTATTATATTTATGCGTATTAACTACATTTGTACATATCTACCAGTTATTATAACCGTATTGTATACAATACTAGTAACATATTATGCAATTGTCATGAGTATAAGATGAGCTTTTGACTTATAAGGAATATGGTAGGTAATGTATGATTAATTATTAGAAATTAAACGAACTTACCCAAGTGAAGTTCCATTGAAGTGTCACTAATAATATATTATTAATGTAGCCATTTCTACATGTCAATTGTTCTATGGTACATGGTTATAATGAAACGTCTGTAAGGAAGGTGTGTTATGAATACTGACTACCCTCCCACCCCAGCGATTTAACTTGTCAACGAAGTAACAAATGAACTGGCGCGGATCATCCCTTCAACGTTTAATTATTACAATCATCAATTTATATAATGATGCGATCAAAACAAACCGATAATTATCCATCAATAATAAATTCTATTAGCGTTCAAATTGTTTTCCGCGGCTTAATTAAACAGCGAAATGAAACGATTTCGTTAAATAACTTAATATGTTATTAGTGACATGTTTGTATATATATATATATATATATATATATATATATATATATATGTTTATATGCTGTCTCACCATTATGTGACACACATAGCTTCATTTTTAAAATCATAGAGGTGTGTCAAATATTTT
>DWQT01000959.1:0-18882 GCA_018244895.1 Myscelus amystis hages
CCCGCCGCCCCCCGCCGCCCGCGCCGCCCGCGCCGCCGCCGGCCCCGCGCCCCTCGCTGACGTAACGTTGCCGTGGCCGCCCGCCCTAGTGTGTGCCGCGCCGCGCTCCGACCGACTGGGCATCATTCACGCGCCCCGCACTACACCAGTTTAAATCATTTGACGTTTCACAATCTGGACTACTGATTCGGTATCGAGCTTAATTAGGACGAGGTGCATAACGAGCCTATACACGTATTAATGTTCGTTCGTATTGTCATGGCGTAGACTCGACGCCGCCCCCGGTGGCCGGATGCATCGATGTCATTTCTTAATATCTAGTTAACGGCGTTACAATCATTCTTTTTACGACGAAAGGTTTTTAATGCTGTCTATTATAATTTTATCGCCGATATACATATATACATAATGTATTTATGGTGTTATTAGAAATATAGGTAGTAGTAGTATACGGCTGTAAATATTAAATATGCCACAAAAAAACATATATGGCTTAGGTTTTTACGGTACAAGTATACATAAATCATTTTGATTAGGTGTTATCCAGTTCTGTTTAATATAGATTATTATTAGTAGCAGGAAGTACATACGAAGTTAATGCAGTAGATTTATAGAATGTTTATCCTCCAGTTAGATAATACGAGTATAAAATCAAACGAATGTCTAACTTTATGCGTTAACTTTTATTTATAGTCGATAGAAACAGACTGCTCTCAGTCGTGTATTGAAATGCAATGTGTAATTGAATCACCAACAGTTACAAATACAATCATTTTATTGGACAATAATTGGCATTGATGTTCTTATGGTAAGTGGATGTAATTCTAACACTGTTTGTAGTGTTGACAACTGCGCTTTTTAGACATTAGAAGCATCATGCTACATTGTAATACTTCGAAACATATCAAGCGGAATCATTTAATAAGCGACCAAATAGACTATCATCCACTATCACGCAGGTAGATAGAGGTATAGAGGCATTATGGTATTACAACATCGCAAATTATATTTATTAACATTAGATATTATACGAGATAATACAAAACTTCATTTTATCAAATAATACCTGCTTGCTAATGAAGAACAAGTTTCCAACGAATACATTTAGATCTATTAACAAATAGCATGATAGTACCTACGAGTAGTGTACATACATACATGAAATCATTATATTTTACTCTTCGATATTATTGGTCTATGACGTAAAGGAGTCGCCATCTGTATTTTCTTGAGCTAACATTGGATGTCTATACTACATTCGATTGCATTTTCCTTCGCATTCTAACCTTTTACCGAAGACAAACCACCCCAGGAATTTGACATGATAATTATTGAACTACATGTAACTACGTCATCTGTTATTAAGATTTTAAATTGTTAATATACAGAAATCTTTCACGGATAGGGTTAATAAGAACACTAGCTCCTTAAGTGGAGCTAATTTTAGAATTATCCCTATTATGCAATACCAATTTTCTTATTGTAGTAGGTATTCATCGATCTAAAGATATCAAAAATATTCAGAACTCGGACGTAATAAAGGACATTTTGCAATTATCAACTAATCTGAATTTCATTTAAATGATTCAGGTCATATATTTGTCTGTAATATGTTTAGTTGAAGCAATGGCCTGCACACAATATAATGTAGTATTTACCCCTGTTCCAGTCTTCTAGGTACATTCCTTAAGAAACGGATATTTTTTTAAATTATTATCAAATATGGTCTCAACTTTGATCCGTTCTGTTAGTCTCGGTGTTGAACAGGCCATCTATCAGTGTTGCTAATGATGAACCTATAGTGATATAAAAAATATAATTAAACGCTCGGTCATTTCAGTAAATAAAAAATTGGTTCATTTTTAAAATGATTTATATTTAAGTAGCAGGCCCATTTTCGATTCACGCACATATTGCCAAACCTTAATGTTGAACCGTTATGTCGATGATGTACTCGTATGTATGTACCTATTGTAATTATATTTTGTAATGAAGGCTCTATAATCTCTCCATTAGAGAGGTAATTATATAGCGTTTCAATTTGATTTTATACCGTCGAGCTATACTTTCTTGCATCTTCAGAAATATAAAATGATAAGTTAGTGTTGCCATTTATACTGGTAACCGGTTAAAGTTGTTACCTAAAAGTCATTTTTTTCTTATTTCAGATGCACACGTTTACTTTCTTATCATTAAACATTCTATTTTGGTCCGCTAGTACACTTTAATTATACTTTAAAGGTCTTTAAAGTAAAAAAAAAGAGAAATTGCGCCAGTCATTAAATTGTTGTTCTGATTTTTGTACAAAAAAGTATTACCTCTGTTTAATATTGGAATTATATTGAAACTATGTTTATTATATAATATGTATATTCGGCATTCGTAGGCATGGAAGCCTTACTTTTGGAAAGTTTACCTTCGACTTTGTTTATCGGTGTTTATTTTGTAATTTACATGAAACAAAAAATAATATAACAACGTAAGATAGTCTGATCAAAAAGGTATTATAAATTAGAATTTTTAATCTTATTAATTTTATGAAAATACGACTATTTTCACATAGTTTCTAGTGTTATTTTAAAACTTTTACGCGATTTCATGTATAAATAAATTACAAAATATTAAAGGAGTACATTTCCAACAGTAATTAACGTAACGGTTTGTAAATTAATAACAAAACCAGTAAATATTTAGTGAACGTAAATATAATATGATACGTATGAAAAATAAATGGTATGGTACTTATGTCAAAATTAAAAAAATCTCTGTAAGGAACTTTAGTATAAACCAGTCATATGCGACGTTTGTTTCGAAGTTTTGTTTATGGTGCATGGGGTTTGTTTATAAAATCAGCAGCGCCCCTGTTCTTCTTCAGGAGTGGCAATGCGCCGGACACTAACTTACAATAGGATGGATGCTAACTACCCATGTAGGAGAGCTTTGAGTTTTATAATTGAGCCTGTCACTCTGGAAATATGCATACTAATATGGCAATTGCACACATGCTATCTGCCACTAAGGCCGTTGTTTAGTTACCGATTCATTCTAATTGTATTATTCACAATGCAATGATTCTAACCTCTAACTGACACTGATGTTCTTAATTTTTAAGCAGTTTGAAGTTTATTGTACCTATCGATGGGCGGCAGCGATCTCTTGTTATAACTGGTCGCTCGTTTGATTTTTTATCATAAATAAAACATAAGCTTTCAGACTATTAATACATTTTGAGCCTGACGCACTATTTATGTGTGTACTTTATATAAATGGAAAGCAGTTTGGCTTAAATTGAACCCTGATATAGTTCTAAATCTATATTCCATTTTCGTTAAGACTACTTACTCGTTTTTATTGATAGAGTTTAAGTAAAATTTAGTTTAATGGCTGCTATTGAACTACTAGTAGGAAATGGCTGCTGAAGGTGGTTTCCGAAACACCGGGATCCTTTAGATTGGCGTGCATGTACTTGGTAGCAAATCCCAAAAGCGGAGCAAAACAATCGAATATAGAAGCCTAAGTGTTTATTATTTACGAACAATTTACTGATATTTAAAAGTAATTGTTTGAGAATGGTTTCAGGTTGGCATTTCATAGCGTTGAAGTTGCCGTCCTCAGATGTATTAAGTAAATTTCAGGTTAAACCTAAGTTAATCAGTTTTACTTCATGCTGACCTTAGTTATAATGTATTTGTTGTTTATTATTGAACATTATTTACACGATGGCGCATTACAATTAGATTTTTTTATTATCCATTAACTGTTTGCTTCAATTATGGGTGCTGTTGTAGATTTCATTTTATTAAAAATAGAGCATGCTACGGAAGCAATGAAAATGACATTTAAAGTATACATACATACATCTTATAACAGAACGAGCGTTATAAAGAGGTGTTGTTGTTGAGACGTTGTAAAGAGGAGGTAATCTATCCGGAAACGATATCAGAAGTGTTATGGTGATACAGTTAGTTATATCTGGAGCTAACAAATAATCGAAATTCCTTTTCCAATTGAGATTCCGGCGAGCGGGTGCGGTTTCGTGATGACAGTGACGGAGGATTCGTTGTTATTTTTCCAGCATACCATAGTTCTCGCAATGCATTTATGTATATTGGGTTCTGTTTTGTCGGTCGATTGTGTTTCTAACCGCATGTCCCTGCATCAAAAGGTTCACCGTTATCGAACATTCGTTAACAGTATAACGATGAATGGGTCGATGAAGATGAAGAACATTAGAGACATAACTTTATACTTTTATATTTTTTATAAATTATTACCGCCGACTGCTGACTTGCGATAAAATCTTCAAAAAATATAACTAATACAAATATCAGTAATTGCTAGGCTAGTGAATAGTAAAGGACTGCAATTTGTATGTCTGTACGGGTCAGTCCGAGCTCACCTGATTGTTTAAATTCTTTAATCTTCTATAATCTTTTCATTGCAATCTGCAAGCGCTTGCTTTGTTCTGCCTTAAAGTAACTCTGAATATTATCGTACCTTTAGTTATTACGTAAAACCTTCGAATACTGTATGTTAATAATTTATAACGTTGTTACAAACCACTGCACTTAAAAAATAAAACAGTAAAACTGGGCGTCACGCCACTTTAGTCTGTTGGTCTGACTGTAAATTGGATATCGAAGACAAATGATTTTGTGTTGGGCCTGAAGAGTATTTCTTCTGTATTTGGGTGTAGAATTACCTGAATACCCACCTATAGTATAATGATTAAGAATTCTTGTTATGCACGCATATTTGGGTTCAAGTTTTGGCGCACCTCTCTCGTGACGAATCTTGCACGCGTAGATCACGGCGTACAGTAATTAATGTTTCCTGAAATATCATCCCTTTATTTATCGATTAAGTGGTATCTAATTACTGAGTCGGTGTTTTGTACCCTCATGTAAAGAAAGCCTGGATTTTCTGTTCGTTTGTGACTAAAACAGTATTATCCAGCACGAATTCCGAACTGTACTGCGAAATGTAATAATATGTAGATTGTGATTTTAGTATTTATTATATACTTGCATTTGACTTTTCTGATGATAAGCGACCCTTATGGTCAGTGAAGTTTAGTCTGTGGGGTAAAGACACGTGCTTTAGAAAGTACCCATGTTCATGTCTTTATCAATATCACCTTGCACCGATCGCTCGCCGCTCGCTGCCCGCATATTTATTAGTTATTTTTTCACGAAATTGATGTATTTTCGTTTGCTAAAGGGTGCATTTAACGTTTATGAGTGCTACGTTCACATTAGTCATTGAAATGGAGAAAGCGACTGCGATGTGGAAGGCTACAAATTCTCAACATATCGATTTTCAGCTAGAATAGAGCCAGTCTACTTTTGGCCGACGACTTGTATCGAGGTCAATTTTTAATATAGTGCTGTTGGAGCGGCGCAGTAGCCTAATGGACTGCTATTCGCGCCTACATTTGCGTGGGCGGGGGTTCAAATCTGGTAAAATGAGTTTCTCTTCTGGAAAATTGTTAGCATTAACTTGTTTCTATTTCATGCCATAGTAAAAAGAACTGTCACTCGTAAATTGAAAACAGGGAGATTCGGTACGTAGGTACCGTATTTACATGTACGCACAGACAAAGTTTAGTATCGAGTATTTGCATATATACTCTTCAAGTATTTAAGGACAGATCTCGAGTTATAGTGAGTTGTTTAATATAGAATACGGCCTTGTCACAGTTGACTAACTGAAAACTTTCATATCCGTGTCAGTACAATCTAAATATTGCGCCCACATAAATTATCCATATCCCATTACTAGTCAAGTGAGAACATGACTATTCCCCAGGCGTAGAAGCATATTTCCTCAAGGAGCTCTACTAAAAAACAGAGCATGAGTGGGACAAGAGATCGTCTGCTGATCGTTGTTGTCAGTACTCTAAGCCGTTATGGTTAATTAATAATTTACTGAATAAGGATTGGTGGACTTTGCCAACCTTTAAATTCTCGACAAATACAATTTTGGACTCTTATTAAGAGTGATTAGGCTTTTTATACGCATTTTAGGAATTAAAGCATATATTGCTCATTTCGGCATATCGGTTCATACTCACATTACAACTGTTGAGTTGAACACAAATAGAAGTAATTATGAGGCAATTGGAACATAACGAATATTATTAAAGCAGAGATAATATAGGAAAAGATATGTAATGTATGATTTCCTCTACCATGTACTTTAAAATAGCAGTTAAAGCGTAAGCAATCATAAGCGAATATAGATTAGAAATATACGAATGCATCTTCATACAATTCCATAAGACTTTTATCGTCGATCGACACGTGAATCTTGTACATAACAAATTTTCATTCCTTTGGTTCAAATTAAGCTTTGGATTCACTAATCCGTGGGTGAAGGTTACAACGTGAAATTCATAGCTAGACGTTCCAATAAGACGCGTCGTAACGCTCACACTGGGTTTTAAAATTACCTTAAGGGCCCTCGCCCACGGCGACTCTTTGTAGCGATGCTGTCGCACGTTTACTGAGAGCGTGACAGCATCACTACTAACGCGTGTCAGTCGCATTTGCAACGCGCTACCGACGCGCTACTGTATCAATGCAAACGTGCGACCGTGTTGGACAAAATCGCGGCAAGAGAAAAAGGGGGGTGGCGCGTGAGTGGAGAACCGCGAATCAGTGCAATCAGTGCTGTTACTGAATCGCCACAGTGTCGCGTTTGCGTTGCGACTGAATCTGGACCCGTGGGCGAGGCACTGAGCTAGCGACCACTTCGCGACTGTATCGATACGGGTGCGCGTCAGCATCGCTACAAAATGTCGCCGTGGGCGAGGGCCCTAATTGTTTGCCTGCTTCCGTGGCCCCAAACTAAACTAGATTTTACATTGATTTTTTTCACCCTTTTTAGTGATCCACTGCTGGACCCGGCCTCCTCTCATGGTGAGAAGGATTTAGACCATTAGAAGAGACTATTCTGAACTCTATGAAAAATCGTAAATTTATAGAGAAAATAAATTAACGTATCTCTTATCAACAATTTTGTGATATTGATAACAGGTTTCTTTAACCGTTTTAAAGAAACTTTGTTTAGATGTAAATATAGTTTAATAAATATTAATTTTCTGTATACTTGTATAATGTTATAGAGCGATTCGAACTGTTATATCCAGGTTCTCACCTAATCATGTTTCGAAGTTTGGCCAACTCTTGTCTAAGTGAATAGTTTAGCATATGCGAATATGTCGAGCGGCTGAGAACAATAGAGCAACTTCTTCGTTTCATTAGATAATTGTATAAAGCCAATGGATTTGAGATACACTATCTACATTCTACGTTTCTTATCTCCATTTCGAAGTGCCACAATTATTCCGAATTACACAAACAACTGTCTGTCGGCCTTTAGCCAATATGACTATCAAACTTGTCATTGCAAGGACACTTTACTTATCCCTTATACATTTAAAAAAAAATGTGGACTTAATGCCTAGTGGAATTCTTTACGAGACAACTCCTAGCGATGTTGAAATATTGTAGCAGGCGACAAAAATAAAGTTCCTGTTAAAAAGAAATCTTTTATAAGTAGGCAATTGCACTAAACATGAATAGTATTAGATAGATTTTGGACGCTTTCTGTGTCATTCACAGGTCATTCATACTTAGTATGTAAACATGCCTATAGACAGTTTAATACAAATAATTTAAGTAGGTACGTATCGTGACTTTTATATCTTTATAAATGTGCACGATAGCTGCATGCAGTTCATCTTATTTATTTTTTACCGTAATAGGAACATTCAAAGTTATACGATGTTACTGAGATTTATTTCGGTCAGTGTTAGTTATTCCATTTGACAAATATTTCCAAACCTGTGGAATTGTCTAGACTATATTATGTTTCTAATCATTGTATATAAATGTCTATTATTATATACGAACCTGGAACCCACATATACCAAGATGACGATGTAAGTAAAGAAAGCTTGCGTGTTTAGTTAGGAAGGCCAGGAGTTAGCACATAAACGAACACAAAGCTCGCTAACGGCACAAAACTGAACCAAGGTCAGCTTTTCCCTTATCTCGCTGCTAGCTATAACCGACTTGTAACTCGATATTATAATAAGAACAACTTACACGTGTTTGTCCGGCAGGCTGAAGTTTAGACGAATATTAAAATTACAACACTAAATTAATTGTGAAAGTCTTCATACTACGGGAATGTAATACATTTGTTAGTAAACTATAATATTAAAGCGATTAAAAATACACCATACTGAAAACTCAGATCTAAAGACATTAACGTTTTCTAAGGATTCTTTTAAATATTATTTTTTGCAACTTCGTATGAAGGTTTAAAAAATTAGCATTTTTATAAATTTGGGAGGTGGCAGAATGTCTACAAGTACATATATGAGTCCGAGGAAATAGCACCTTCACATCTCTTTTTGCCTTCAAACAATTATTATTACCGTTAATTGTTTTCGATGATGAGACGACCAACTCAGTTCTCAAGTGTAGCGGCGCATGATAGGGCGTATACGAGTACTAACAAATATTCACTACACACTTTTACCTCTTAACTTCCAAGGCATATTACACAATAAATTAATACTTAAATGATAAAGTTCCATGGCCATTAACAATATGACTATGATATGACCCATGTTTAGTTTAGTTTAATTCACATATTGCAATTTGTCATATTTATCTAATAACAATTATAATTTTAACAATATCTCCAATTTGTACGCCGTAAATGGCACAATATGGAGTGATGTAATAATCGCACTGACGGTCGCATTTCTACACCTTGCCCTATTGGAGGGTGGTTGCCCATGGTGTTTTGGGATCCAAATTACTTTAGTTGATACATAACAATGCATTATTGCATTCGAGTTATTTAATAGCTCATTGCTAAAATAGCCTTTTTGATATGTTATGAATCATACCTTTGATTGATGTACGAACAAATAGGATTTAGCAGTTATAACATTTTGTTTAAAGGTATTGTTGTCGACACATAACCAGTCCTGAGTTGCATTTTGATTCTTTCGTTATAAAGCGCCTGCTTCATTTTTGCCTGATAATAGATTAGTGTATGCATGCAATTAGGATCAATTGCAACATATCGCAGATTTTTTGTCATTTGAATATAGTTTTTGTGTGTTTCGACAATGAAGTCGAATACGACAATACAAAAGAATAAATTCCAAATACCGATCGCCTAAAGTTTATCATAAACAGTGGCAATTTGCCCGACCGCAAGCGCCGGATCTGATGTTTGGTTACGCCGCCTAACAAAATGGCGACTAGAAACGGTAGGTTGAACAGTATATATTGTAATGTCGGTATTCATCTACTCGTACCTCACGGCAGCAGCATTACCGCATCAGTGGCGTGTCCCCGCTAAATTTCGGAAGGTAAGAAATGTGACGCACCAAATACGAGTACATCTCCCGCAGTATGCCCGCAGTCACGCCACAAAGTGTCCTGTTATGCTCTGACTTAAAAAGTGGTAACTTAAGCCTTGCTGCACCCACATGCCAGTATTGCTAAGCCCCAGGGACAAATTTCTGAAGCTCTTCCGTAAAGTTCGTTCCATTACTTAAATAACAATTTATACGATCACGGATGTTAAGATATTTGACATAGAAATATAAAGTAAATAAAAAAAACTATTTAGGGACAATGAATTAGCACAGTTCGTGTATTTTGTATATTTTTTTGTAGTCTTGTAACAGTCCTGCACTGTTGGCCGAAATACAAGTTTCTACTAACACTCAAAAATTAGCTGAGACAATTCTGTTTGACCTTGTATCACAAAAATTTTGTTAACGACGTGACAGTCATCACACGAGTTGCGCAATGATTTTGTAGATGCTAAAATACTAGGTAATTAGTTTTATACTATAATAATCAATTTATTACACAATAAGTAGTCAAACATTCTCAACTATGATACAGAAGAAGCCACTTTAAACAAACGAGGAATTTGCTTTCGGGTGCAATCAATCGGAATACTAATAAGTACGACAATAATATAGGGCACAAGTAATTTTAATGTGTTAATTCGCTTTATAGCAATGTGCTCGGAAATATTCGAATTTGTCTCATTGTTACAAAAATTTGTAACGATTACAAGCTTCAATCGTATATGTGTATGTACGAGTATGTATCTCTGTAACGGACACTTTGAACGCGATTTTGACTGACTTTGAAATGACGGATTAATTTGAAATTTAGCACACTTGTCAAGGACCGATTTTTAGAGACACAGATAGTTTGATCCTTGCGATAAACATGTGACCACTCGTGAGACTTACGTACATTTCTTAATGAAATAAATAATACACTCAATAAATAAAACTAAAAAATAAAAAATAAATTTAAATTAAGAATAGTGAAAATAAGAAAAACATGTATTCCAATGGAAAAAAATCGTGGTGGGGTGCATGGTGTCAATAGATAGCTTAAAAGCACTCCAGGTATTTTTTTACGTTGGAATAGATTTTTTTTCTTATTAAATTATTCTTAATTTAAATTTATTTTTCATTTTTTAGTTTGGTATTTCGAAAAAGCGTGTTTCTTAAATTTTTTAACTATTATTTGTTGTTTGTTTGGTTGGTGTTTTTATGTTCTGTGTTTTGACATAAGTACCATGTACAGACCTAACCATTATTGCTATTGTTATAATATATGCCTTAAATATAGAGACAACAGGTTTTTTTAACACGCTTATATTCTGAATGGATTACAATTAGAAGCCATTAGAGGTAGGCGGTAAACACCGTAAGCTCGTTACAAGGTTTCTTCGTGAGGACTTCCGGGATTTAGTTAATAAATTAAAGGGTTACTATGTATGATATTGCCATTGTTACCGTAATGTAGCTTAAGGGGTTAGATTTCTTGTACAAAAATTAGAAAATACATATATGTAAATGTTCCAATCAATAATCTAATTGCTTATTGATGCTAGTAAAAAAAGTTTGTAAATTAAGTAATGTTGAGGAAAAGTTCACTGTTTAAAATGTATTTTGTTTTAAAACATGCATAACAGTTACAATATTGGTGACAGCCAATTAAAACACTTTTAATTTTTTTACAGCCACAGGATATTTTGCACATTTAATTGGGCTGTAGGGTTTGTTTTTTGTATAGTTGCGGTTAAACATGGGAAACGGTAGTTGGCAGTAAAATTCGAGCTCAATTTTAATTACAGTATTTCGCTATACTACGTTGCTGAGTTAGCTACACCGGAATGGACCTCTAGTCTGGCAATCATTACTTTATTAATTGGCGTTAGTTACACTGAGCTTTAATTGGCATGAAATACTCTTACAACCATTCCTTTCCGTAAACTATATTAACATTTTAAATAAAGTAATTTACTTTTTAAACCTCTTAGTAATATCAAAGGGTATATTATCAGCTCTTTTTGTCAAAATACTTTCTGAAGCATTTCGATATGAGGATAAGCAACAATTGTACAGTACAGCTGTAGTTCACTATCAGTTGTATAGAATATTTATTAAGTAATAATTATAAAATGATATGTTCATATGTACGTGTATATATGTGTGTTCATATAGGATTATATCGCGGAGAATCAGCTACTAACTGTAATCCACGTTAATTATATAGGTTCGGATTTCTTAACTTAAAATTAATAAGGATCCCTTTGCCTCGTCATGATCTAGCATGAACTATTAAATCACCCGGTGGGCCACAGTAAGCATCCAACAGTCATGGACCAAAATCGAATGTCTCGGGGAGACTGCGCGCGCACCTCCCCGCCCCGCGCCTCACCGCGCCGAACGTCCATTGATGATCTCCTTAATCTCAATACATATTACTAACATTATTTGTATGCATCATTTTCTACGCCGTCGTTGCAGATTGACGATTGACCTGAATGATTTCATCATTAACAAAGAAATGAAATCATTTTCCTAGGTTTAACGGTATTAGGAGAATGATATATTGCAAAGATAAAACGTTGGGCGCTGGCCGCCGTATCGCTCGCTAGGTTTGGGCGTCGCTGCGTCTCGGCTTTCGGCGGGCGGTCGGTGCGCGGCGGCGACCGGCGACCGTGCGCGACAGCGCCGCCACGCACGCTCGCCTCGCGACCCAGTCTGCTCTAACGTTTACCGGAGCCGCCGGTGTCATTTTGTCGTGCCGCTCGCTTTGCCGTGCCGCCGCATATGAAATTCTGCGCACTTTACAATCTAACGGTGTTACAGTAGTGCAACTGGGTTGGGTCGCGGCGTATAGCACCCGGGGAGGTAGACGAGGCGGTGCGGTTGTGCAGAGGTCGATCGAGAAGCGCGTGGCGCAGGCCGCTCGGGCTGCGGCGCCTCCGAGCCGAGCGCTGCGAGCCAGCTGGCGGTGTTTACACGCTGCGCCTGCACCCGCGCCGCCCCGTGCGCTAGCTCGCTGCTACATACTTCCCTCCTATTATGTTTGAAGCCGTGAATTTGTAACATTTTGAACGAGCGGCGTTAGAGGTATATGAATGCTTATTCGACCCGACTCTCCCCAGAGAGCACACTCGTAGCACACATTATCTAGTGTCACGAACGTTCAGAGCATTCGCATCGAAACCGAATTGTCATAGTTCATACGAGTGATTTCACAACACTATAACTATGGGTGCAAAAGAAAGCGTGGAAGCTGCTAAATTTTCTGCGCAAAATTGGAACAACTTCGAGGTTCGTAATACCCTTATAATTTGCACATGGAGTGTTTGTATCCCTTCCCTCCTCGTCATGTCTATTGTGTGGACAGTTATCGCCTTTAAATATTATCTATAAATTGGCATTATTTAAATAAAATAAAATATGCACAGTAACAATGTGAATCCTACCTATGCATGCTCACATATTTCTTAAATAAATTGTTAAATAATATGATTATAACTTTAATTTGTGTGTATAAAAGCAGGAATCGAATTGATCACTCAGTTTCTACACCATCTTCGCGAGTCTACATAATACCAATCTGTAATACTATCCAATGTTTGAATAGCTAGAGACGTAACTTGCTATAGTGACCAGATTTATGTACATACATACATTTGTACAAAACATTTCAGTTCATGTTTATTGGTCATCAGAATAACATCATAATAATTTTAGTTAGGTTTTAGTACATCAGGTACGAGTACTTTCTTAACATGAAGCACAATATAGGTACATAAACAGATAGCAAAGTGCATTCAATGCTCAGTATGTAGTAAAAATATATCGAACTATGCTTCGGTAATCCAAGACGTTTGGATAGTTTAGAGCATCGCCAGACCGGGCCGACCAGAATATATCGCTATACATTAGTACATCATGATAGAAGACCCATCGACGAGATCGATATGCGGCTCTTGAATTTTAATTACTATTTGATAGCAAAGACTTAGAGAAGCTCCGCGTGAAAATCAATACCAATTATATGATAGGGATCTGCTCCGTTTTTATTTTAACTGTAGTACTGACTAAAAATGTATTTTCTTTCAATGCCGCCATAACATGGATACAGAATAACTGATAATAAATTATATTTTAGCTGAATAAAATTTCGAGGAATAAAATAGTAGTTTATATAAAATTGAGAACACTTGATTAATGAATCGTTCGGAGGCGTGGTCACACACTGTTAACTTATAACGCTTCTAAGCCTCTCAGTATAACTGGAGCCAATATTATTATTCTGGAAAATTTTCAGGATCTGGCATTCTGCATAGAGGCACGAGAGTTGTAAACAAATTTACTATTATATATGTAGTCATCTATATTTGCCAGTGTCGATATATAAATAAAGCAGCAAATATGTATTAATATAACAGTACAATACTATTACTTTACCGTGTAGGTATATCATGTAGAAATAGAATGTCTTTGGCGATAAAATAAGAAGTGGATTGAAATACGACACGCTACGATCGTATGTACGCATATTCAATACATCGCTGACAAGAGTGGCATATAAAAAGTCTGACATTGATTATAATTATATCTACCGTGTAAATGGACTGATGTGTAAAATTTGCATAACCATACGTATACTCTAGTGAGACTTTATAATTACCTATTCGTTAGCTCACATATCCTTAACCACTTCTTGGGTTGTATGAATTGTTCATATTTTCAGTCCCTTAGTCACTTAGTGTTAAGCAGATTTGTAGATAGAATAGGGTATTTTGCTTATTTAAATACAGCAATGATAAAAAAATCCAACACTTTTTGGTATTATAACGTACCATGCATGTTCACTTCATTTGACATTTACGTAGTCACACATCATTTGTTTATATAAGATATTTACACTTAACGACGGCAATAGTATGTCTGTTTTCGTCAGAAAACTCTACTCACCACTGTCACGTTATTTAAATGCGGAAAACGAAAATTGCAATATTTAATGTTTCATTAAAGATTTGCACATGTAACAGAATATTTATTTAACAAGATCACTTTTTAATTAGCTATAAATGTTGCTCCGGTTTAAATACGAAATAAAACAAATTGACCTGTGGCTGCGGTTCATTGCTATGTGAAACTTAATTAAGTGGTACGTTGATTTTTTTGACCCTGCATGATTTTTGTTATACTGACATTTTTATTTTTAGTAAACATATATTAAAAACTGGCATGTAAAAATTACCTGCCTGAACTTAAACATACGCGAATTTGTTTAATGACTCATATGTATGTACATATTTTATGTATCCATCACTGTAAATATAGGTTATGTTCAAAATGAATTTATATAAAATGTTACTGAAAGAAATTAATAATATATTAAAGATTGTAAATATAATTGATGAATGTTAAGACCCTATAACCTACATCAATATTGTTGTAACTGATGTAATTGTGATTAGAGGCTATGAAAAGATTACGCGGAGTACATTGAAACATGTGGTATACATTTCAGCATGGCGTGAAGCATCACTACCGACACGGCACGCAGCGCTCGCAGAGCCTCAACCGCGGGCACTCGCTCTCGCGCTCCGATGGCACCTGGTGACATCACGGGACCGCGGGTACGGGCTCACATCCTACACGCTACGTAGCCCCAATAGCGTTTTCGTACTCGACTCATCTGAATTAGTGTCACGTATTCATATAATACTTAATAATTGTGAATTTTAAACAGTTAGGAGCAAATGGTCCGACACTCACACTCCTGTCGAGCGAACATTGCGACACTTGGCGATGTAAATATGAAATGTTATATCCGCTGTTGTATTGTATTTCTGCGGATATTCAGCTTGGTCTTTTTCCTCTGTTGAACGGAACTATGCCTCACTTAGCATTGTAGTCTTTAAGTAATATTATCTCCTTTAAATTCTAATACATAAATCTATTCAAATAAGTACATCATATTACTGATATAAATACTGAATGTCAGGTATACAATATATGATAGATTGTAAAGGAATAACATGTCAACATGAATTTCTTCGCGGTTTCATAAATATGCACATACTTTTTCCCAATCCTTTGACACAGGTAGGTAGCATCTGGTATCAGGCTACATAACGCTACAGGCTACATGATTTTACATAACGTTCTCGCTATACTGCGTAAAGCATATAGCCACCTAAATTGTTATATTGTTTGCAATTGTGTTGATCATCTGAAGATAATCATTTCTTCTTTCTGTCACGAGTAGGAAAGTTATAAACACGTATCGACGCTAAACTGTATTCTATAGACTCCATTTAGAGCGATTAGTAGATTGTATTTTGATTAAAAGCTTAAATTCTGAGGTTTTATCCATTACATGTACTTATGTGCTTTGCGCAATACTGTAGTCAGGAAAGGATTATAGAGTTAATGCGGTGATGTGATTGTGTCTATTACCTATGCATGTATGATCCTTTACGTAACTGATTAAATTTAGTATTTATAAAGAGCTTAGTTCATCGTTTATTTGTGCACTTATTTAAGTAATTCGCTATCGTCTAATTGGAATTTATTATATAACGAACTAATCTGCATAGCTATAGTCTTACTTTCTTTGTACTATATTAAATGGTCACAATTATTTCATTACTTGTTATATAACGATGAAGTAAACACACGGGCTGCTGGCGTTTTCGAAGCAGCAAAATGAAAATTTTCCTATTTACGCTGATTAGATCTAAAAACAAACCTAGTAAACACTACTCAATTAGGTAATTTAATCTATATATGCCGGGTGTAATCGTTAAGTGCGCATAGGCGATTATTCCGTAACTATTACAGATATCAAAAAACTGTAAACTGATATCGAAAGTGCTCTACCTAATGAGTAAAATGACAATAATAACTTTTTAAAAATAAAACTAGAAATATCCATAAATTTTACATTAAACGCTCTCCCATACATTTACGAGTAGTATGAAATAGTAGAAAGGTTTTAGTTTCATTATTGTAAGTGGATTAGTATCTACTCATTTTACCCTTAACATTTTATAAAAATGTTTAATCTGATATTTATGAATTTCAAGTAGATACACGTGTAGATTAATTATTTTACCACTTCAAATTAACAATAAACCTTGTTTTAATATCGTATTGATTTGAACTGGTCGAAAAGCAACATACTAAATAAAAACAAAAAGAAAGATACTCTTTGCTGTTCGTTCTAAATTCAAATTCTTTATCGCGTATTCTCGTTCCCGCCAATTTATTGTGTTTTTTCAATTTGCGTTAATAATAATAATTAATTGACAAATGGCATATTCCAATGCAGAAAAGAGGGACATGTTAAAAATGTACTACAAACATGATTGTAACAATAGGGCGGCCGTTATCGCCTACAGAAGAGAGTACCCAGATAGAGAAGTTCCTTCTGGTACGTATTTACGAAAGCTGGATAACAATTTAATAAATTATGGATCCTTTACCAGAAAAAAGGTTCGAGAATAAGAGCTCCAGAATTTGATGACTTAGATAACAATATTATTAAGTACGTAGTAGATAATCCACAAGAATCAACGCGTTCAGTGGCACGGTTATTTCCAGTGTCTCATAATTATGTACACAAGTTATTATATTAAAAAAACATAAATTTAAAGCATTTAAGATAAAACCTACCCAAACGCTGCACAATGATGATCCTGCTCGTCGGCTGGTCTATTGCAATTGGCTAGTCAATAATTATGTCAATGTAAGGTCAATTTTATGGACCGATGAAAGTAATATTTCAAACTGCGGTATTTACAATAGAAAAAACTCACATTATTGGTCAATTGACAATCCTCGCCAAACTACTGAAGCTAGAGCTCAGGTGCGATTTTCAATTAATGTGTGGTGTGGTATTCTTGGAGATCGGATCATTGGGCCTTATTTTTACAGTGGAACCTTAACTGGACAGAGATATTTCACCTTTGTACAAAATGATTTGCTAAGTCTTTTAGAACCAATTCCAGACAATGAAAGGAGGTCGATAATTTTTCAACAAGATGGAGCACCTGCACATAATACAAATGTTGTAATAAATTTCTTACGAAACAATTTTAATGGCTTAGTAGCCAATAATAGTGAACCCCTTGGCCTGCCAGATCCCCGGATCTCACGCTTTGTGATTTCTTCCTATGGGGATTTGTCAAAGACCACGTGTACGCTGAGAGAGTTCACAGCCTAGAAGAGTTACAGAATCGTGTACGTCGGGCAATTGCTTTAATTACTCCGAAATTATTAAGGAAAGTTCATTTGGACACTGTAAATAGAGCTCGTCATTGTATGGCACAAAGAGGACGTCACTTCGAACACCTACTTTGAATACAAAATTGTGTACTTAGTTAATAAGAAATAAATAATAATAAATAAATAATTATTGTCATTTTACTCATTAGGTAGAGTACTTTCGACATCAGTTTAAAGTTTTTTGATATCTATAATAGTTACGGAATAATCGCCTGTGCATACTTAACGATTACACCCGGTATATATACATATTACGAACGTTCTTAATATGTATATATATAAATATCTGAGTGTATATAGTTAAATAAACACCCAGACACCGAACAAACATACATGCTCATCATACAAATTCTTGTTCTGGATGGTAATCGAACGCCCACCGCTAGTTCAGCAGTCAGCTTATAATAAATAAAATAACATATTTTATGGCTTTTCAATTAAATTCTCGAACGAAAATAAACACGTCGTGACTCTTCTAAGCAAATATTTATGTAATAAATTTCATAGATACAAGATAACCAATGTGTTATCTTAATTATTGGCAGTAAATTAATATATATGTGTATGTTCAGTTGGAGACTGTGTAAATATGGTCATTTAAGAAATGAATTTGATTAATGATGTCAAAGCTATAATTACTTATTTATTTAAACTAAGTTTTTTCATAAAAAGCAAACAAGCATTTTTTAAAAATAAAATGTATTTCAGTGTCGTTATGGTTATTTTAATGTGTTCGTGTAAAATACAATAAAAGAAGAATGGTTGAATGTACTTCTACTTAGTAAGTGATAGATAAAACACGTACAAGGTTCGTCCGAGGCGGAGCCACCGCTACACCTACTATATTTATATTTTGAAGTAGTTTTTCTTTACACAATTTATGGTTCGGTCTGAAAGGTGCGGATGACGCGACCATCTGAGTCCCGAAGAGTAGCAACACTTTTGTGACTAACATAAAATGGCACAAAAACTGACTAATACTAAACGCATTACTAACATAATCTAACGCGACTAATGTTACTAACAGTCGAATCTCGATGGTAATGATATTGATTGGATATGATAATTATAACAACATGTTAACTGAACTTTGTTATAGTTCTCTTAGAAGTTATTTGCAGTTACTTCGTATAAAAACCACATAATTATAATTCAAATTCATACATACATTCAAACCACATAATTATAACTCAAATTCATACATAAAATGAATCCAA
>DWQT01000960.1:0-18880 GCA_018244895.1 Myscelus amystis hages
CTTCATTAAATTTAATGTATGCAGATTGATCAGTAGAAATACATAAATAAACAGAGTCAACTCATCAATAATTTAAAAGATACATTTTAAATATTCAGCATTATTTTGTATATTTTAACGTATTTTATATTTCCGTTTCTTGTCTAAACTGTTTTCACATTAACATTTAAATTGAATTACATTTTACTTTTAAATACTCTTATTTGTATATGTGTATGTATATCGTAAGTACTTCCAGGTTGTTTTAGAAACTTCTTTTGCATGCAATTATGAATTAAATATGTGCAAACCACACTATAGCCTACATACTTCAAGGTAATTAGCTTTTAAAAATGTTGAAAGTCGTAGCCGAAAATGTTGAAAATATCGTATATGTGTAATTTATTAAAATTACACATAAGTGTAAGGTTTTAGTAAGTTAAGTTAATATTATTTCTCAACAATATTTGTACATATTAGTTTCATTTAGCAACAATTGATTAAATAATGACCAAGAATAAAAAAGGACATTTGGTCAGATTCGAATGTGTGAAAAATGAATGACTGTAGAATTATTATTAATATCAGTCTAATTATAAAACGGCACTTGTATATTTCAAAGGTAAGAACTACATTGAGGTGAAAGTGAGCGATGATAGCCGAGGGGCCTCTGTCACACCGACTGCATACGAAATGCACCGACCCTTATATTGCATCGATCACTTTCCCTAGACCCAGTCGTCAAACAGTCTTAATAAAATAGTTTCCGCTAAAAACCACGACGCGATTACGTTAACGTTGCAAGCTATCCAACACATTCTGCGGCAAATGTAGGTAAAGACACAGAATAATCCAATTTAGTCCCAGTTAGCTAATGAAGTGAAACGAAGCCTAACTGTGTCACGCACGCCAGCGCCCGCTGCCGGTATCATGTTTTTTTTTCTAAAGGCTTCCCCTTTTTAATGCCAGTAACTGTATCCTTCTAGTTATTACTAAAAACATGACATATTAAATGTGTGACTTTAAAAATGTATGACTTATTAAAGACAGATTAATTAAAAGTGTCACTTAATAAAAACACAATGTTTCATAAATCTGAATTCATCGTTTAATTCTAGATGTTTCCACCTAATGACCAAGTTATAAAAAAGATGACTTTGTTAAATTTTGAATTCTCCTAAACAGGTTTGATTGTATTAGTCGTTCCCACCTCGTAACCCACCCGCTTATTAAAAATATGACTTTGTAAAAAAGTTAAGTCATGATATATGAATATACCACGGGTACCTACTAAACGTTTTTGGAATGGAAGATAAAAATAATTTAATTGATATCCTTTGGGCAGACTTTTATGGATAGTTCATATAGAGTAAATTGGATAATAGCTTTACGATTACCAGATTACCAATAAAAACAAAATGCAAAAACACTGAATTGAATCTTAAATTACAAATAATATTGCTAAAACATTCAAATGCAACATAAATTCACTTAATTTATCCAACTCTCACCTCCATCAACCTAGCTGACTAAACAGCCTTGAATTACCAAGCCGTAATGTAATAGTTGTCATAATCTGAATAATTTATTTACCTAAATACAAGAACAAAATGAGTTAAGAAATACGTATTTTTAAAATAAATAAGCCATTAGTTATCATCTCCGTCGGCAAACGCGATCTAGATTTTAGGCTTATTTATAAAATTATTATACCGGTGAATATTATTATACCAATACCAAGACAGAAAGAAAAAAACCGTTTACTTCGCTTATTTTACTGTTCATGTGCTTACGTTATACTAAGAAACTAACTTACTTAAAATAAACGAAACGAAGAACTTACTTAAAATAAACTTAAAAGAAATTAACTTAAAATTTACGAGTAAATATCGCACGCTACGAGTATAACTGTCTCCTGTGAGTATAACTAAACTTGGTCCAGTATTGGAACAATAAAAAGGACAAAGAAACGCACTATATTTTGTTGAAATATCATTCGACAACCGTTAACTAAATTGTAATCGTCTAGTAAGATCTTTATAGCCAGCTATCATGAACATTAATGACAAAGGAAATGCCTCACATTATAACGTTTATCAGAAGTTACAGTGTAATGCGCATAATTAGCATCAAACAAGTACTCTACAAACGTACATGTGATCATTGTGTTATTACGTTAAGAACTGATTCTAACTCCCGGCTTGCTAAGCTCGACGGGCCAGGAAATTGTGACCCGGTCAATTTGCTTGCATAGAACGAATTTCCGCGAACTGCACAGCGTAGCCAGGTTAATAGGCAACTGTCCAGTATTTATAGCTAATTGCATTAGACTCGGGAGCACTCTAGATATTAGCGAATTTCCGGTCTTATAGGTTTTCATTACATTGTGCACAGCGCACCCTAATACTTGCCTCTATGGGGGAGGGGGGGGGGGTCCATTTAGGTTCGTAACACGTGATTCATATTTTCCTGGTATAACCACGTCTATTGAACATATGGGCGATGCAACACTTTGTAATAGTACGAGCATATATATATTCAATAAATTACGTTAATCCTCTCGTAAAATGTTTCACACGAACGCTTATTAAACGTTGGATATTTAAATAAATTCAATTTACCAACAGTTCAGCCTACATTACGCAAAGCGATATTGAAATTTAACAAGACAAATAATGAACTAGTTAAATTCAATATAAGCAATAGTGAAACCGTTGTGCGGTAAATTATTTATATTAATTCACGGGTTAATTTAGAAAAAAACAGTGGAACACGACCAATGTAAACGAAGAAAATGTGACGACATAGTTTTTCCTTAGTTCGAGAAATTCTTTATAAGATGGTACGGTAAAGCTGGAGTTCTCATCATTGAATCATTTATTCATTCAATCATTCATTCTTTCAATCAATCATTCATTCTTTTATTCACATTACTCATTAATCATATCATGAGATTAGATTTGCTGAACGGTTAGTATGCATGGTACATATTTACTAGTATTTCAGAGTACGCCTCTACTTAAACAGCAGCGTTCAATGCTGAAACCAAATTCTTCTTCAACCAACATCTCTACTTGTATTGCACCTAAGTCAATAACCGGAACAATACTCCACCTTCCTTTTAATATGATCTGTCGATTGATTATAAAAAACCAGTTCTTTCCGAATCGATTATCTAATCGAATAATCACATGAAAGCCAATGCTGATTTATCTTCGAACATTTGATATGTAAATATACAGAAAAAATGACTATGTAAGTCATAAAAGTAATTTAAATGCAGATAACGAAATTAAGTTTTATGCCGTTTAATTGGTTATAATTTGTCACTGCTACGAAAAATTCCCTTGCAATGAACTCAACGTATCGAATAATATCAGTAACACTTTGACACAATATGAATATCATGAATATTAACATCGACAAGATATACCTAAATATTCAAGAGCATTTCTCTTTAAATTATTCTTAAATTGAATAAGATGCTAAATTAATTTATTTAAATGTTACATTATTGAGATAGTTAAAGCTGAAGAATAAGTCATTGTAAGTACATATTGTAATTGACTTAATTTATGCGATGACGTCACAGAAAAAGTATAAGTAAATATAACTTACATGTAAGCATACTGTAAGTCATATAATTAAGTTAACGTATTCTGAACGATAATGAGACAGTGGCAGTTCGCGCGTTCGATATAATTTTAAATTTTGAATTTAAAAATAGAACTTAAAAAGCAATGTCATTTTTTGTGTCCTCAAGCCAGGACAGTGCGACGGTTCTGTTACCATTCGTACATAATATAATGACAAAGTTTCTTAAATTACTATTTACGGTAGCATTCACCGCGGACTTCCAATAGTTAGTATGTTTATGTTTTGACACAAACCTCTCAATAGACCGCAGACAACTCAGAGTTGTCAGTTGTTCTGAATGTGTTCCATTTCGGTCTCTCAACCCTTTGTTATAGTGCGATACAATACAAGGAGGTTTCCATACAAATTATTGAATAGGAAATTGAATAGAAATGTTGAAAAGTGTCTCTAGCTCGATACGACGACTATATATTAAGTAGTTCATAAACAATAATATAAGCATAATGAAAAGTACGATATTTTTCATACGAATTTCCGTCAGAACTCCGAAAACATGACACCCTAATTAGCAGCCCAGTTAGGGCGCGCTAACGAGACTTGTTATATAAACATACCCCCAAAACCGTATATTTATATTTTCCAGTCGTGAATGTTCCATTTACTACCCAGCGAGTTTACTTAACAGTTAATTAAATCAAGAAGAAAAATGTCACTACACATTAATTTCAGCCTCTGTTAAGTTTTTAATATCAGGTTGATACTTTTATAAAAAAACGAATATCTTAAGTGTAAACATCTTAAGGTAAAGAGAAAAAAAACTGATATTATATTATAAAAACCGATCTAAAACTGCTATCCTCAGAATTATTTATCAAGTCATTTCCGACGTTATCTTCTTGAATAACTAAATAACTCTCTTATCTCTTGACGAGGTAAGAACGAACTAACATAATATGTTTTTCTTCTCAATTAATTACATGCGAGGATTTACCACGAATAATAGTTAATTTAGATTTAAAATGTTGCTATAATTCCAAACTTACAGTTTCGGCCATTATACACGTATTTCTATGTTTAAAAAAAACTTAAGATTATTTTTAAATCGTCAACGTTACTTAGAAGTCTCCTTAATGACCTAGAGCTGTATTTACCTCATCCACAGCTAAAGAATACGTGGCACCAATTAAAACAAGGTCAGAATATACTAAACGTTTCAGTTTGAATAAGCTTCACTAATACCTTGTGGTAGTTAAGTCTACAAATAGAAAATTGTTAGAAAAACCGACGCGATCGCTGTTTGAATATGGCAAGTCCTCCAAAACACGTTGAATATCTATATTATATTTAAATTTTATATTTAATACTACATACTTCAAGCAGAAAGTTTAGGTTGTGTTATCGAAAACCTTCCACCTTTAAAAGTATCCGCAATTGCCTGCATAGGTAAACAATATTCTCTCTCTCTCTATTCCTCCCTCTCTGTCTATATCCTTCTCTTTCTGATAATGTATGAATCAGAGCGATGGTTACATGAAGAAATTCTTTACAAAGATTCTAATTGATAGTAACTAGCGAATAAATAAATTACATAAGAATGATAGATATGTTAAGGTTATTGAGTAATAACTTTCGACTTTTTATAATGTATCGTCTGATTGATGACAAGATATTAACAACCAATCGACCGATATTCGTAAATTGTGTTTCATCATCAACGAAATCAAATGGAGATTGCCGCATACTCAAATTGATTAGTTCAGTGCTGAGTTGGTTCCCCATCAGTTTCCAAAGTACCGCTTTGGTTGTTTTACGTCATTTTGTTGTTTAGTTGCCACCGTACCTGAGGCGTTCCCTTCATTTCGAACACCGGCTCTCTTACCCTAGTTCTGTAGTGGCGGCGAATATACAAAGAAACACGAAATACTACGCGATACACCTTTGCATACCATTCCTATACAAAATGAGAACCGAAAATAGTTTTAAGTTTAGGTATTTCTAATTGACTTCTTAAAGTAACAGCCCTAAAGACTGTTTAATTTCACAGAGAGGATCGTAATATTTTGAAATACGAAATTATTGTTATGAAAATATATTAAATGTTATTAAGCTTCTAAACTTTATATAGAAACAGTTTAATTGTGTTAATTAAATGGATAGGCACGATCAATTATCATCTGTTGGCTTGTTTCAAGGCAGCACTAATTAATAAATGACATGGCTATCGACAAAGATAGGGTAGGCCTTTCCAGTGTGTAAACAATAAACATACTAAAGCGCGTTTTAATGGAACTTTTACTACCTAATGGAAAAAAAACATTGTATACAATATCAACAAAACAACATACACATTTTTCTTTACAATACCGTATGTGAATGAAGTGCCCAGTACGCAATACGCAATGTTAGAAGTACTCGTATGTTGAAAAAATGTAACTTCATACGCTAACTGCATTATGAGTAACAAAGCTAACAATACAGTCGTGACCTTTCTCACTTAGCACACACGTGATAATTTCAATCATGTACACAGTGCAGATTCTTTGGAAAAATTTTAATTTTTTAGTATTATGCTCTCTGTGTAAATTGGCTGAATTTTGTCTGAACACTGCGTATTATGTAAACGTTCGTTTTTAAATTTAGGTGACGTCAAACTGATTTACATAGGACAATTTTAAATAGGATAGTTTTAATTGAATACTGGAATACTGGATATTCATTTCCATAGATCCTTTACCTCCAAGGTTGTACTAATATGCCTTTAATTCCACAAATAAACCATGTATTTCTAAGCCTTTCTTGTACCTTGACTTTGCATCTGCGGTTTGGCACCTTTGGTTATCTCCTTTGGTGACTAACAAAACTAAAAATTTGCATTTGAAGGCTGTGGACGTTTCGTATATGTAATATTCGAGGAAAAATAAATTACATTTTAACAGCAAATCCCGCCTTATGTTTTGGGAACACGGCTCAATTTTATATATCATCAGGAACCGGGTCATGGAAACTTCACGGAGAAATGTTGACGCAAGTGTAACTGTTTACTTTCAACAGGATCGTGTGCCGTTAGGGGCCGATGAGTTATTTTATGCATTTAATAATACGTGTTGTGCATGCGACTGACACGTCATTTGCCGCGTAATCACATATAAGCCGAGACCGCGGCGGTAATTATGAAGATAAATTATCTCGTATACGACATTCAATTCCATAGCACAGCTGATGATGGGAATTCCGTGAGCCATGAAGAAAATGTAGCACCTAGCCGAGCTCCGTCAGCGAAGTAATTGCATTGACAGAAACTCAAGCGTCATAGTGAACTAAACTATTATCGCTGGACAACATCCAAATAAAAATAACTTATGTTTCATAGTAACCCATCGAAATTTGGATTGATGCAATTCAGTATAAATACAAGCGAAAATAGATATTTTTAAAAAGATCGTAAGCGACATACAATGACGTCATAACTATGAAGAATTTGAAGGCACAATAATGTTAAGGCATAGAATTTGGTGAATATTTTTATATTAAAAGCTAAAGAGGAGTCCAATTCAAATAAAACGAAGATACTTAAGGTTAGAACAGTTAAAGAATTTGAACTACTAACGGTCCAAGCCCAATTTCCGGAACGTAAATCATAAGTCAAACCTTTGAAATGTTAAATAAAACTTTATATGTAACATAGTCTACGCAATTTCCGGAATCGTTAAGAAACAAAAAACAAGTCGTGGAAATCCGTTCGATAGATTTTTAATTAAACGCGCAACACACGTACAGGGGACTTTACGTTATTGGCATAGATTTGTGTTCAGACCGATACATTTATAAGCATCGACCTACATAATATATAGCTTCAGTACTGTTTAAGCTTTTATAAATACCCGTACTTTATCTTCGGAAAGGTCAGCGCGTTATTTCCAGGCTTTCAGTAAATAACTGCAGCCCTACACGCCCAGTTTCAGTATTGTGATAAATGGGCTTTCGATACCACCTATTTCCAGCCCTTTATTTTTTTTTTATTTATAAAATTTTGTTCTAGTCGTGTTTTTTAAATCAAGTTTATTTAAAAAATAAGTGTAACATAAATGTATATTTTGCATTTGGATTGTTTTAAATACAATTAGCGTATTTTCTACTTCATTCAAACTCTCTTCTAGTAGATATGAAACTTGCTTTTGCTTTTCATGTTCAAGGCAAATTGAGTATATTGTCCAACCTGTTAAGTAACTTATGGGCGTTTAAAAACTTCAAAATGACTGGTTGACTATTAAAACGCCAATAAACCAGCCGGCGTGGGAGCATTCCTAAGCTGTTTTGAAAGATATGGTATAAGGTGCTTTTGGAAATCACGCAAACTCGTTCTCGAATAAAGAGTACGAAATGTTATGGAATCTTTTAAAAAATCATGGTAATTTTTATTTGGGAACAACTAACGTGAAGTATAGACATCAGTAAAATCCGCTAAAGGTAGCGGTACGGTGGCATATAAATGAATTAACGTGAAATAGGATTTTTTGCAATCCATTTTACATCTCACTGCACGATTCACGAGAAAATTTCCAGAGGAAAATGTTAAAAATAAAAAATTTACGAAGAAATTTTGAGAAAAAAATCTATCGGATAAAGCCGTCCTCTCCGACCGTGGGCTAGGTTATCAAAATTTATGATTGAACCTAGACAAATAGTTTTTGTTCTTACCATCACAAAAACACCTCCATTCCAAGATTAAAATGTAGAGGCTGCCCGTTAGCTCCATTAAATCCGTTATAATCTAACCTTGTTTTACATTTCACGATTGCAGTTGAAAGTATTTGCATATTTTTTTTGTCGTTTTACTTTTCTGTGCATTGAATATGTTCTGTCAGTACCACTATACACAATCTCCAACTGAAATGGAAATTACTCTGGTTTTTTATAGTACCGTGGTTTAGAAAGCATAAACTCTATAATTAAATGCAATCGCTATGAAATAAATTCATCCGTAATTAAGACATGAGTTAATATGTATGAGCGTACTCTTTATCCGTGTAATGGCGAAAATAACGACATCAACGGTTTACGATGCTTTTCTGTTTTGTAATTCCAATTTTTTCTAGTTTTTTGCGATTTCCTATTTACCTCGTCATTATTGATTTCAGTCGAATGTATATTTGAGTACCTCTGTCACTCAAATGTAAAAATAAATATTATACAATATACTGCAATAATAAAATACCGTTATAAAAGTTTAAAATTAATCATAGAACATTAAATTTCCTTACTAAACGGTTTCATTGAACAACAATCAAATCTATGAGCTTCATTATTTTATCGCTTGATTGCATGCCATGGGGATATTCCATTTCATTAAGAGCGGCGTGTTATCTTCTTATTCAATTAACAATAGTGTTAGATAAAATCGGATAAAAAAACAATAAAAAGGGCAAGTACTCCGGTACGGTACGCATTCTCAAGGCAAATTATTAAATTCACAATGATTTACTCGTGATATATGTATTAAAATTATAAGGATGATTACCGAAATAAATAGTATTAATATTCGTTTCAAATTAAAACGACTATCTGCGTATACTTTATCTATGGATCTGGCTGTCATTATTTGACATAACTTCGTGTCATGAGGATTGACAAAAGCAAAGGCATGCAAATCACGCCGCCACAATTGAACATAGTAAAAGGCAATTTATGAATTGTAATAACAACTCTATACAATTTTTAAACCGGTATTTGTGAGTATTTAAACCGGTAACGTGAGAATTATACTTTGCCTTATGTCAAATTCTTTCGTATGCACAGATTTACGTACCTCAAGGTTGTCGAAGTCGACTTTGATGAGCCTGCGCTGCGGCTGCGTGTGCGGGGTCACGTCCCCGCCGCGCCGCGAGTCCCCGCCGGCGCCCGCGCCGCTCGTGGCTGCGACAAGTGAAAATATACAATTAACATTATTATCAGTTGTATGGAATAGAGAAAGATTACTGTATTAACATTTAACGACACTGTGTGGAATGTTAAAGGTGACTAACCCGACTGACTGACTGACTAACTAACTGTTTAACTGACTGACTGACTACCTAAGTAACGAACTAACTGAGTACTAACTGCTTCATGATGAAAGGAATTTTGAAAAATCCGTCTGTAAGGTAAAAGAGGCATTAAAAGATTGCATGAAATTTGTTCAGTTCGGAAGTTTAACAGATATAATTATTGATTTGCACTCTCAATTAACATAAACATTACATCCAATGTAATGTGGCCCGATTTATTTTTTTACATAACATATAACTGGAGGGAAAGGTGAAAAAGAACATCGTAAGGAAATCTCGCCACTTAAGAGCCCGCCAGTATGGTGTGAAGTACCTACTCGGATGCCAGTTCGCACGTCATCAGCGTGGAAGTCTATGGCCTTAACCCTTGTCATTATTAGAAGACACCCCTCACTAATAGTGACTAATAAAGGCTTTGATAAGAAGCTTAGCGGCGAGTTCCTAATCGAATTAATACAGCCACTATATTATTAAGCAAATAACATTTTAAATTTCATCACAGTCCCATCGCATGGTCTGTAGAAATTTTGTTTAAACAATTATATTGTGTATGAAAGTTCGTGTAGGTATTATAAATGGCGCATTATGTAACATGGTCTGCATCGTGCAAGCATGTACATTTGACAAATGGTATAGTGTATGCTCCGTAAATATTGAGGCCGTAGAAAATATAGTTCCAAAGGCTTTCAAGTTTGCGAAACTACACACTAGTAATGTATAAGTATCTACATATTACTTATAGACTGGCCCGTTAGTCCAGTTGTTAGTATACCTAGCAGCTCAAATTAAGAGGCTTTTCATCGACATAAAGGCTACCACACACAAGGCCGGCGGGTATTCCTTCCGCCGGATTGTATAGCATAGCATAGCATAGCCGCTCGGCATAAACCCGGCGGCACTGCCGCCGGCATGTGTGTAGTAGCCCTAATGATAAGCACTCATTGGTGCTTTACTTAAATACTTGAATTATTTTCAAATCCCTAACTTTCGTAGTAAACAAGTCCATTAGTATAATGTTTAATACACGGTACAAAGAGCTGAAATACCGCATTTCGAGGTGTATTTTCGAGAATATAAACGCTATTATGAAAAACGATATGAGTATATCATTCCTCCTTTGATGTCTTGTCTCTAAAGATTGTTTTTTAATGGCTTAAAGGTCCTTGAAGCGTTCTTTTTCGCCCGATCATTATGAGGAAATACATTCACGCTATTGGCGTGTTACTGCGTGCGTTGACAACAATATTATAGAATCAGTACTTTCAATTATTTGAAAAACGAACGTTGCAAGTTGCAACCATAGACAAGCCCATTTACTTTCCCCATCTTGACCGCGAAGGCCGCGCTGCATTCATCGGTAAATGTCAGCCAGACTGATTGTCAATTATTACACGTATATTGCTGTTATAGGCAGTCAGAAATTAAATTGCATAGAAAAGTGCAGATGTATGTTTTAAAATACAATAGCAACAAATGGGCGTAGAAAAACAGTCTCAAGTTTTTGATTTTCTCATACAAAAAGACCATTTGCTGAATTTCTCACACAAATTGATTCCAATTCTTATAGTATTTTTTATGACTGAACGGGGCAAGTCACGTGTAGCTTAATTGGATTCAATTATACCTGGTATTTTAGTAGGAAATTGACTATTTAATACAATAACATCGCCCTCGTGAATCAAATAACGTAGATCCTTATATAAGTGACCTTTTCAGTATTAATTAACCATTGAGGCCAACTACGCATACTTCGCGGTACTGATTACAAATTGTTCATAATGAAACTAAATAGATCGGTATTACCATTTAAACCTTTAAAGGCACCTCACTATCGGATCACGATTTAATATTCCGATATCGCAATATAATGATTACGACAGGTACCTTTTAGGGTCTGCGCGAATACGCAATACTATGCGCTTATGCGAACAATTTACGTCCTATTAAAAGTACGCGAAAATTTTTTTCGCATACATACATGTTAACCGCCTATTCTGTTATCTCTTTTATCACAATTGTCAATTTTATCTTACGCATTGAATTTACTATTATCAATATGATCTCCACGAACCAAACCTTTAAATAGGACTACGGTTGTTGAAGCTAAATTGTTCTATCAGACAAATTCTTCAATCAATTATATAAACTTTCTCATTACATAAGCAAACCAATCAATCAAACCATAGACATTTAGAATATGGCCGACAATAACAGTTTGTCTATGAGTTACCATGTACAAAACAGCTGCAGGACTGGACGCAGTACAAGCGGTGATTTAAACGGTAGGCTATTAAAACACCGCGTGAATATTAGTTGGCGTGATAAAATAAATGCCTACTATTACGAAACGGAAATATGCAGACTAAATCTTTATTTCTCAACCTTACCTACTGTTTCACTGGTTTAAGTCAGGTTTAAGCCATACTCTACCACGCTGCTCAAATGCGAATTGGTGCACACACAGTTGTGTGTTTCCTCGAGATGTTTACCTTCCCGGTAAAAACGAAGTAAAATAAATGAAAAAACGTTAGCTAACACAGTATTCATAATTAGCCGACTTTTGTCACGCCAGTCGAGTGTTCACGAAATGTTGGCAGGTAACATAAATTTATTTCGTTACATTCCCATCACGGGTAAACACGAGCTTCGTACTACTTCAGTGACAAATAAACTTTGATAGTCGATAAACAAGTTATTCAACGATCCGTTTCGCCGACGATTATGCTGCCGCGGGAGCGTATTAACACTGTGAACGGCTACAAAATAACATCTAGGTCTGTAGATAAGAGATATTGCCTAGATCGCCTGCATCTATTTCAAGGTGATTCAGTGACAATTTAAATACTAGTTTAATGTTTGAAACGTACAGTTTATCGCTAATAATAATAGATCAATAACTTATTCAACTTATTTTCGTTATAGGTCGAAGTCATCGCGGCATGGAGAATTTTGATTATTTATGATGTGTACTTTGACTGCTTAATAAAACATAGATATCATTATCACACAAAAGTTGTACCAAAGATAGTAAATTCCATAGTATAGGTTCATCATAGACATGATTTTTTTCAAAAATACAGAGAAAAACATTACTTTAGATCAGAGCGCGTAATAGCCATAGTAAAAGAGCCTACGGCGAATGAAGAACGAACCACAGAGCATATAAAAAGAGTACGGTGAATAGAGAATGAGTCACAGAGCACACAAATGAGAGTAACAACCCTTTGAGATATAGACAGGCTGTGCATAGGTAATCTGTGCATTATTACCCGCAGTGCAGTTTCGAGCGTGACACACTTATTTACACCGCACTCGGCTGCAATATCCATACCGCGCCCCCGAAATTGGAACAACTCTCCGATGTGCTGTAACCGACACTCCACAGGCGAAACACAACGGCCAAAGTTGGAACGTAGACGGTAAAAGTTAATTAAGACAAAACGCTTGGATGAAACAACGCGACGACTAAACAAAGTGACGAAAATTTACCAAGTGCTGTAATAATTAATAAAATATACTTCGCAACAGAGTTTGAGTTCTATCGCGGTATATATAATCTTGAATATATAATTCACGTTCTGAATAATAGATATGGACACGCCAGATAAAGTAGCATGAACAAATGTACCATTGGAACCAGTTGACGAGTTAGTTGACTTTAAGATCAATAAATCAGATTTGAAAGGAAGAACCTGCCGGGTTAAGCGATTAAACTTGTTAAACCATTTCTGTATAAAAAATATAGAACTTCAAACAAAATAAAACGATACAGAAGTTATTCTGGCAAGAATTGAGCTGGCTTCTTTTAACTTCATACGTGGTAGATAAAGAGAATTTACAGATAAAATAAAAAGGTTTGCAACGTACATTTTACAGCGTTCGCCCTTATCTATGGAGCGAAACGAGATGTTTTTTAATCTGCGAGCAAAACTCTATTGTTTTGGTTCGACGGTTGTGACGTTGAAAGCAAAATAAAATACATAAAACGATTTCAATCGCTGTAAAAAAATAAAAGCCGAACGCTCGTTCGAACATGATGGACGATTAGTAAGTTCGAAAACAGAATTTACGCTCACAGAAACGGTCGTTACGCACGCTTTGTGTACGATTGGAAGCCTGAAATTCGTATTGCGGTTTTTACTGCGTAAATTGTGGAACGGCTGTCGCAAATGACGAAAATAAACCCTGACATTTACACCCCGGGCAAATGTTTAATCGTGTTACAGAAAGGGTTCGAGCCTTAAATGAAAGTGATTGATGTTATTTAAAAAAATATTTTGTTGTTAATAGAATCATAGTCTCACTAAACCTACAGAGATGGGCTGGTGAATCATTTCTCACTTCGGAGGTGACTGTAAAAACATAGGCATTTTAAGATGAAATATCTATATATAATGAAGAAGGAAAACTGCACCACCTTAGAGGTCTCCATAATACTTCCTAATATGCTTGAATCCTGCACTTATCCAGCTTGGTAGACTATGGTCTTAAGCATTCTCACGATGAGAAAAAAGGAAAACGCCTTTAAGAGATAACTGTAAAACAGTAAGAGTTAAAACAACATTGTTACTTAAAGGAGGAGTGTTTAATGAATAATAAATAGAGTTATAACGAATTAAAACTTCTATTAATGTTTCTCTTTGACTAAAGCTTCAACCTACAAAATAATAAAAGGATATTCAAAGTGAATATCTAAAGATATCATTATGATTATTTATTACGGGCCCATTGTGTACAATGTAAATAACGGTGAGGAATGAGAAAATATAAGTATTCGTAAGAAAATCGTGCCTATACAAAGAAATGGGCCATGACCCAACTGCTACTAATGCAGCAATAAAGTAGGTCGTGTCGTGTTTTTACACAAAATACTCCGATACAAGGTGGGTTTGGGCCAATCAGCAGAAAACACTATTAGCCTTCAACTTACACGAAGTTCTGTAACTATGAGTCGAGACTCCTCGAGTCGAGACGAGAAACCTCGAGAGGTTTACAGGCCTCTTAGTTAGTGTTAGAGACAATGGTTAGTTTGTTACTTTTAACAATACACTAGATATAATTGAAACTAATTCGACGTCGCTCTAAAATCAACTCAAATTATTATATAAATAGGACTGAAAGTCGGTTGTTCGATCGTTACGTAAACATTAGCCAGGAGTGAAAATTATGCTGAAAATTTGTTTTTGAAGCCGTTATAACGCAATTGCTAATATAATTTTACTTTCAGCGTGGGCGGAGAATAACAAATAGATTAACTTTTAAAGGTCAACGTTTAAAAATATCAAACGGCAGAATATAAATAGATAAACCTAACAGGGGTTGAATGTCAAATAGATGATAAAATACGAAATCTGAGGTAATGTTCAAGTTAGGTACTTTTACAAACTGCTAACCGGTTAGTGTCCACTTTTCGTTACATAAATTGAAACTAAATCATAATACATTTGATTTAAAGGTAAAATATTTAATAGCATTGCTGGAAACGTAAGGAACATTTTTAAAAAGATCAATGAATCCATTCTAATTCAAAAATATAGGTATACCAAAAAATATTTTTTTCTCTAGTAGGTTTAAACGTTGATTTATCCCCATTTGCATATGTTTTTTTACTGTATGTTTTAGGGCTTTTGTTAGTTTGAAAGCACTAAACTGTTTCCTTTTGCTGAGAGGTCGCCTGCGGAAACCGCCACTCAACCAGCACTAGTCTTCGCTAAGGGTGTTCCAGTTTGAAGGATGTGCACACAATACACACGTTTCATTTAAACGTGGCTGTAAACGCTTTTTACGCCCCACGGCTGGGCATGGGTCTCCACCGTCCCCTCTCTTCTCTCCCTCTCCCTTCCCCCCCCCCCCCTCCCCCCCTCCCTCCCTCTCCTTCCCTGCCCTTTCTCTCTCGCACTCTCCCTCCCCCCCTCTCTCACTCCCTCCTCTCCTATAATTGAAGGTCATACTCCACCACATTGCTCCAGAGTTTTATAGAGATATGGGATAGTGACGAACTGGTCCGTCGGAAATTTTAAGATGTCTTTAAGGACTCCAACAAGGTTTAACTGCTTAAGCTCAATAGCGGTCTTCCATCTTACTGTTGACTACGCCCGGTGTCCCTTAGCTTCGCAAATCCTTTGCTATCTGCAACTGTGTTGGAACTACGGACACTGTTTTCGTGCTCTCGCAATGTTTTTTAAGTAACTTATGACACAGCCGAAATTACTTCGACGTGCGACGTAGCAGTCTCATACCGTTCGGCAAATTTTAAATGTATTTATTGATTAAAGGATGAGTATTATTATTTTTCAATCACATTATTATTATATTTAATCACTACGACAATTTCTTCACGTTTTCTTCAAGCTTAGGAAGGGCTTATGCTTCCTTGTCGAGACGGCGAACTGCTTTTCGAGTTTTAAAATTTCCTTACTCGAAGGCTTATTGCATTTTTTGTAGTGTTAAGAACATATTAGCTATTGGTATGCCTCAGTTATTGTTATTAAAGTAGGGTCGAAAATCATAATTGTACATACATCAAACTTCGCTGTTATATACCTACTCGTATGATTGTGCATACTTGTGTACGCAGTGACAACAAATTGCTTAATTTGAAGACGATTCGTAAAACTATTGTGAAGTTAGTTTACGTTACACGTGGTCGATTTCAATCACGTGTTCGAAGTTACAATTGACGCAATCATGTTGGATGTTATAATTAAATACAAGTGTTATAACGAAATTAGGTAATTGCTTGAAAATAATACCAAATTTTTGTATATTTCATTGATCCTTTTAATAATATTGAAGCATATTTATTTATACGTCCAAATATTTTAAATACATTTTACATACAAATTGTATTAGAGGCACCTATATTTTTTTGTATATTTGCATCATATTTAAATATGAATGCTAAAGCGCATTAAAATCTTGGCTCAAATACTGTATTATACTGTCTTGGGCAAGAATAATATGCATCTGCCTCATTTCAATTCCTACCTACAATTCACAAGAGGGAAAAATAATATGCGTAGATACAGGAAGTATGAAAAATATTGTCTGCAATATCGCCATTTCAATTGCTCGTAAGTCCGTTGACCGGCGCGGCGTCTGGCAGTATGACTCATGTGGCGGTTACCAAGGAATCTCTGTGACTGCCTACCCCTTTAAAATTGATCATAAACACGATTTTCAAACAAGGGGTAGTATGTTCTACAACAGCTGTTTGAAGCCATTCGTATGAGCCATTTATTTACTGTTAGCAGCATACTGTTATATTGAAATCAATTTCCTACACATAAGCAAATTTTTGTTAAATACCGGATCATAACTGGTAACGCTACACGGAAAAATAATAAATAAACTATCAAGAATTTGTCGAAAACTAACATGATAACGGGATTTATTAGATCTCAGATTTCTTATAAAAAGAAAACTCATGAATCTACGTAATAAATAAGTACATAAAAAATTACTTATGGGTATTTACCCATATTTTAAAATATAAACAAATTAAAATCAAATAAAACATATTTATACCTCACATGTGAAAATTGCTAAATGGTGTACTGACATACTTTACTGTAATTACCACTAACGTAACTATGAATGTGTTAAAAAAATTGTTACATGTCATTGCCGTGGCGACGCTGCCCCAATAGGCCTTATCTTGAGCGACGTCCAACGCCGGTTCCTCGGGGCTCCGCACGGGCTCCATAAGGCCAGAGACCGGCCTTGTACCCAGCAGCAAAGCTGCTGGCGATACCCTCGACCGACGCAGCTTGATTGTTGTTATTGCTTACACGAAAACACACTCGCCTCACAGATTTTAAATTTAGAGCGATATTTAAATTCTTCGAATACGGAGCGGTGAGCGCGGGAAAGTTATAGCACAGATAAAAAAAATATCGTAAATCGTAACGTACGATGTTGTTTACGTTAAAGCCCTCTGCAATAATACCGGGCTTGCATTGAAATGTAATTGCATAATTAAATTAACCAGATTTATGGTAAATACGCGGAACTATTTTATATTTGTAACGTTTCGCTGATAATTCACAAAACAAAATTAATAATTTATTTAAAAAATTTTCGTTTCAACCTACATTCGTAATACAACAGTGCTTTGTATGCGGTAGTAAATCACAATATTTATCATACTCGTACAATCAAACGCATGTGATCGCACTGCGGCACAGCGAAATGAATAAATAGTTGTACGAAATCACCGTATTAAATTTTTCAACGAAGCTTATTACGAAAACGAGTGAACCGTAAAATTCAACGTTAAATACATTTTGCTACCGAATACGCTTTGCATGTAAATATACGCGCGTGTTTAACTTGTGGCGACCGTCGCCATATTGGATGTCGAGGGCTACCCCAGATATCGCATGCGCGCTGGCCCTCGCGGGTATACCGCCTCGCTGCTACGTAACTAAATGTTTACAAGCTATCCATTGCGCGGAAACCGTGGCGATTTTCACTCAACCGCCAACAAAAGGTGCGCTGAATATAAATCGCGATGCTGTAACGTTTCCCCGCGCGGGTGTACGTCAGTCGAGGTGTGACGTCATAAATCAACCCTACTAGATATCTCCCAAGCTATTTACAGACCTACGTCAATGTCAGTCGCTAGAAGTCCCTTGTAATTATAGCGAAGTACTAGTCTTACGTATATTATGTATGCGTATTTTAAATGTTCTTACTGGTGATAATAATTAAAAGATCGTTAGGGCCGTACCGTCGACATGACAATATGGCTTTCTTGACTGGCCTCTTGGTCTAGTGGTTTGAGACCTTGACTGCAAGATCGAAAGTCGTGGGTACGAATCCAATCAGAAGGAATTTTTGTGTGATGACCACAACTGTTTGTTCAGGCTGTCATAGAAATATGTATTAATTACGAACGTAATAAGTAGTTTATCAGTTATCTAGTCGCCATAGATAGGCTCTAAAATATTCCCAGTGATTATTATAGACTTACCTCACCAACATTACATGATAATTAGCATTCGTGCTTCTAATCCATATAGATAACACAACAATCACTTCCCAAAAGCATTGTTCATATTTCTTCTTCGCGTAACAAGATTGATCCGACTTAGATAGATACATGAGAAAATCTGTTTGATCTCTAGGAAGCTTCGTGGATTTGTAAAAAGTTGGCGCAATCTGTTCTCATGCTTGTTACAGTACAGTAACAGCTGATTGCAGCGAAAGTTATGCCAATTCGCTTTACATAGCGTAACTGACATTTGTAACTATAGCCA
>DWQT01000961.1:0-18873 GCA_018244895.1 Myscelus amystis hages
GTCGGTTTACCTAACTTCGTGATTTAAATTGTGTTAACTGTAAATTGTGATTTAAAAATTAATAAAGTGAAGTGACCGTTATTGTTACACGAGTACTTTTTACTCTCTACAAAATGGATCCTGTACCATCAAGGCGAGATGACGGCGCCACTACCCTCGCTCAGCTATCGCTGACGCCGACACATATTTTAATATACTATTCATTATTAATAATGTTTTAGATATAAAGTTGATGTCACCAACTAAAAAGAGATAAAAGCTTGCCGTGATATAAATTTACAATAACGATGATCAGAAAGAAAGATACAGAATATGTTATTACACAAAACAATAGAAGAATTATAATTTATTCCGATAATGAACTCTGGAAGCATCCAATTAGACAGAACACTCCCTACAAAGGGTCTACCGACTATCTAATTACACTAAAAGCACATTATACACTCGACACATTAATATTGCTATAAATGAAATCTCTACCGCCCATATGCGATACACTTGAATTTTAAATTGTAATTTCATCTACTCTACCTACTAGAGAGCTAGTTTAAGTGAATGTTGTTCGCGCTTTTAACAAGGCATGCCAGCGTACAGCCACAAGCAATTAGACATAAATGTCTGGTGCGTTATGTAGTCCATTGAAATGTTACATTTTTTAGGCCTAACCTTGCGTTTTTTAGAGGACGCAATTTTATTTTTTTTGAAGTATAGGGGGGGTCAGTGTAAAGCTAAAACCAAGTTTGTGGGGTCGCAACCCTTGTCCCACGGCCGCCATCTTGAAAATAGGGGTTGAAATGGTTTTATACGATACATCTCTTAAACTATTTATCAGATAAAAACAATGTATAAACATTTTTTGTAGCAAATTAAATTCTCTACAATTTTGGTCCTGTAATTTTTTGTCGTAGAACTATAAATAAAAAAGTTATAAGCGAAAAACTACATTCAACTTATCTTCACTTCCTCCGACACGAGACTCGGCTCGCTTTCATACTTTCCGAGTCTACCATCCGGTCCAGTCGTGGCTTGGTAATTATAATGATCCTGAAGACTGGGGCTGGAAGAAAAGTGGAAAATTATTGAAGTGAAGATAAGTTGAATGTAGTTTTTCGCTTATAACTTTTTTATTTATAGTTCTACGATAAAAACTTACAATACCATAGTTGTAGAGAATTTTATTTGCAACCAAAGATGTTTATAATTTTTTTATCTGATAAATAGTTTAAAAGATATATCGTAAAAACCATTTCAACCCCTATTTTCAAGATGGCGGCCGTGGGACATGGGTGGCGACCCCAAAAACTTGGTTTTAGCTTAACACTGCCCCCCCCCCCCCACCTCCTACACTTTAAAAAAATAAAATTGCGTCCTCTAAAAAACACAAGGTTAGGCCGAAAAATGTAACATTTCAATGGACTAGTATGGTTTCTTCGTATTGGTCTGTTTGACGTGTACGGACGTGGAAGTGAGACGAACGATGCGCGCTAAACTAGACATCGCAAAATGTCACGTATCAGCTGATTTTATGGTAGGTACATATACGATATATGTACGTTTAGCAAAAAATGTGAAGCTCGCCTTCACTAACCCGCATAAGTAATAATAACGAGTTATTTTTATAAAGTTCTTTCACGAGTACAATATGAATGTTTTAATTGATGTGATTTAAAATATTTGCAACAAATATTATATATAAATAAATGTTGACTTTCTCCACTCCTTCATAATGTTAACTGTAATATTGCCTAATGGCAACCGAATAATAATAATAATTATTATTATTATTTTATAAAATAATTATTGGCAACCGATAATTATTTCTCAAAAAAAGTTACTGTAAAAAAGTCGACCAGTTGCGGTTGACCAGTGCAACCGGTAAGTGTGCCCATGGACATAATATACCTATTGTGTGAATATAAGAAAAACCCTATCCGAAATGCAACATATCAACACTTTTAACGTACACGTGGAGGCCTTACAATTGCCACATTCGGACTTTCACTTTCATCAGTTTCGATAGTAATAAAAGTAATGTTACAACACAATATGGTAACAATGTACATACAATACGTAATTCACTTTAATTATTTATATTCACCGATCAGTGCGCTAGTACTACGATACAGATGATAACGCCAGCTGTTCGATAATATACGACGGCTTATTGTATATCGTTTCGGGTAAATATAGGTGGCAATTGTGTTTAGACAAGCAAGCGATTGTCTGTTGCGTTTCAATGAACTTGCCACCCGTTCATTCACACCCGGCTCGGTGGCCGACGGTGCGATGTCGCCCGCGAGAGGATGCCGCGTGTGCCCGGCCGTGCGGCCGCACGCCGACCCGGAACGTGCAGGCCTCGAACTAGGTACGTATAGATAAAAGCCTGGCGAGGAAAAAAACCCCACCTTATCGCGCTGCCAGCATCAACGATAGTGACGTAATAGTCTTGTGTTGACTTATTACATTTTGCCTGATGATTATATGTCTTAAAATTATTGAGTTTATAAGCATAGCCGTAACTATGTTATCTTAGGGCGTAAGTGTGCTCACACAAACATTGACTAGCTTTGCTCCGACCTTGATGCAGAAAATGGCCTAATTCTATGCGTAGATAGTCTCTTAGAAATTGCATAAACATGGGTAGTATACGCATATGACAGTCGCCCCTAAGTAGGTAGTTTTGAATAAAATGTGTAGGTTATGTCCGAAAATTATTTATTATGCCAAAAAGGGATAATAAAATAAATAGTTACATTTAGCTCGATTAACAAGTATCCGTTTACTTATTGTTGTAAACATGTAATTACCTACAAAATACTACACTACCCGAAATTAGTACTCACTTAAAACTTCCATGTAATTAGTACGAATAGTCATAATTATGACGTATCTGACTAATAAATGTATGAGAACATTTTCGAATAGTTCTGATTATCAGCGTACTGCACTTATTTTTAATTATTAATTTCGGCAACTCCGTAGGTAAAACGCAAAAATTATGTTCTATCAATATTATGTTGTACGTATTATTTCGTTAGATAGGTATCTAACGTGAATAATTGCGAATTCAGTTGGTATTAATATCGTTACATATGTTCTTGTCACAATAACAATAAGTAACAATAAATTAACATCTTCATTACAGGGCTGATGTAAACTACGTCAGCATCTCATCGTCATTCCCAACTGCTTCAGCTTGCAGATTGTCGTAACTCGATTCGGATTTGAACATTACGGATTAGGTTATGTCAGCGTGACGTATTTCCTGCTTGTCCCGTCCATCAGTATCATGTTCTAACTTGTATTCGATTTAGTTTCTCTCTGATACACAGTATCAGAAAATCCAAGACGATATATGATTTTTCTGACAACGTCTTGCATAATTGTATTGTGGAGTACAAATTACCGCTATCGAAACTAGGATTGGGCTCGTTTACGATTATTTAATCTACTTATTTTGAATATTTCGACATAAATAGCAGAAATTATTACCAATGGATTCGATTGTAAGAAATATATACGTAATTGGTTATCAGTCATTACTACCACTCGTATTAATATTTTGCAATCTCAAATATATTATCTGTGGCGCTAGTGATGGGCATTCCAAGTAAACGTTAACGATACTGTTAGCAAAAAATGTATCAAACATGCCAAACACATGTGGCTTGTTTTTTATTTGAAGTTAAAAATTACTAATTCGTGCAATACTCTATGTCTTTCGTTTTGAATTGAAAATATAATTATGTTTATTGTGAAAAAATACTTTTGCACTTTATAAGTTATTGCAAATAATTGAACATTTTTTATATATTTTCATAGAATTGGTTTTTATTTTCAACGTATTTATTCGTAACTAGTAATAAATACCAAATTTTATAAGTAGCGATGGAATTCCATAATATCGATTAAATTGGTACTCGCGCACAACACTACGTACAGTAGGTCGGCCGTCCGCATGGAACAATTCAACATGGCGGCTTTTACTTCATAGTCATTCGGAGCATGGCTGCGTTTTAAATATTTTTAGACTTTGTTACTGTCACATTTTATACAACTAAAGTAACTTATTTAGCATTTTATATATGAATATTTGTATTTAAGTTTTAATATATAAGTGTTGTGGTTAAAAGTGGTACGAGTGCTAAGTCAGACAGTACATCCTCTGGTGACCTTTTAAATATACTTTCTTTTACCATATTGCTACGTTAGCACGGTGCGCCCGGCCCCTCGGACTTTGTCGCAATTTAGTGGACTCGCAACTGTGATATACAATAATTAATAGTGCCACACGTATTTTAAGCTGAATATCAGGTACGGTCCGCGAGAGAACCGAGAACTCCCACGTGGAAATAGCTCACCTCTCTATTTTTAGACTTCGAACTTGGTTCACAAAAAGTGATAGGCGACATCAAAAACGAGCCCAAAGTGAGGTTTCGAATGTGCACGCGTTGCAACCGAGCGCCCGCCCGCTCCCCGTGCGTTCGCTCGCTATTAGCGAGGCCGGATAGGCAGCCTCCGGGGCTCCCGTGCACTACTGCCATTTTGATTCAGTCGCAGCGCTGCGGCGCCTCATTATCTGGTACAATGCATTATCTAACCGAAAACGATTTTGGGAACTAGTTTCGAGGGTGCTTTTATATTTGTCGTATAAACTGCAGCTACCCGGTTTATTAATATTGTGAATGCCCCCTTTTCTTATTCATACGTTTTTTATCTTGTGGTGATATTAAATATTTGGATCGGGGCTTTATTAACGTAATAATTTCTAAGAAACCGGTGGGGTGATTTTCGATCACGCACGTTAAATCTTTTTAAGTCTCTTTCGGTAATTTAGCAATAAACAAGGTAGATGTTGATTGGCGTGACGGTGTGAATGTGTTATGTTGGCGACATATATTATCAGCTGACCTGTAAACTGGTCGCAGACCTGTTTATGCACCGAATTTCCTGTGAGCTCGCCAATGGGCCGGTGCCGATATAACCAGCGCCTTGCCTTGTTCTGAAACTTCATCACAAATTTGCTGTCCATAACCTTCAATTATACAGTGCTGTCCTTGTTTGTCACTTGTGTTTGGGTCAAGTTGTTTTATATGTGAAACATTTCCACCCTGTAACACTAGATTAACTGTAATATTAATGCATTGGTGTTGTAGGAATATATTTTATTCCTTTTGAGTGCTTACACAATCACTAACATGAGGTGTTCTGTATTCCCTCTTGTCATATTGATTTACAAATGTGGGGCCGTGACAAGAATTTTATTCAATACAATTCAAAAATCATTGTTCGCTTTCCATTTTGTCACTTCACCTCCGTATTAGTAAAGAGTGATATGTTTCAGTGGTTGGCTAATATTATTTAAAATCTTTCTCAATAAGGATGTCTTCACACTTAAAATTGAATTAAACAAGTTAAAGTCTTTGATGTCACAGATATCAGTCAGTTGATTAAAGTTGAATGATGTATGATGTGTCAGTATTCACATCATTAAGATTTGGTTTCTAAATTTCAGCGATTAGTTCTGTTGATAGTTCGATTGAATCTATCAGCCCTCCAACTAGTCAAAGCAGTGAACTCATTGGAACAGAGTCTACAGACCCTCAAGTAGAGCTGAAACAGTCTGAGACTGGAAAAGCTGCAGATGAGGCAAGTGCTGTGATTGTGAACAGCGAAACCACATTCCCAGAATCGGTGCTTACTCCAACGGAATTGCTGTCTGCGAGCATCGAGAAGTTTGCGCGTGAACCACAGCCCGAGTTCAACATTGCCATCCCAGAGAGTACACCATCTGCAAGCAACGCCCAGGCTAAGCTCAGTCAGAGTATAGCGAGCTGCATTCGCACTCAATCTGAAGCCAACATGAAGGATATTAATCTTAATAATAATACTACAGGTCTGTTATCAAATACATATATTTTAAACTCATTGATAACATTTATATACTACTGTTATGACACTCGTCTAATACAATAATCTGATCGTTTTAGATCCAGACACTGCCAATGGTAATACAACTAGCGTAACAGAAACTGTAAAGGAGGACCTGAATAGAAATGAAAAAGCGATAAAGAATAGCAAAAATAGTAGTAAGAAAGCTAATAAAATGTCTAACAATAATGAAACTGCCCCAAAAGAAACCGTATCATATGAAAATGGTACAGATGAGACTGATAAAGTAAGTAATGTAGTACAGGAGAGACCCCTGTCTAAAAATGATGAAGATAATGAAACAAAATCGCTGGCAGAGTCAGAACCTGAAATGGAATCTGCCGCTGCCTCGATGATTCCTCAGCCAGAGTCATCCGCATTTGTTCCTAAATACAAGTACACTGAAGGTACATTCCTAGACTTTACTAAGATCATTTAATGCTCACACTTTATTTTTTTTAACTCCTTCATAATAATTTCAGATCAATGGTCACCGTTGAACAAGAGTGGCAAGAAGTGCTATGACATTGGACTGCTAATGCAAATAAAGGAAGATCCAATGTCGAGAAACAAGCCAGATATACCATTGTTGGAGACCTGCAATGTTATTAGGGTATGTATCTTACACTAAGTTACTTGTACATTAAGCAGGTGTTAATGTTGATTTTTCCTATGAATATTGTTATGTACTATTATTTTTAGACAACACCAATGCAGGAGCCCGCAACATTCAACCTTTCTCTGAGACCGACAACCAATTCACTGGAGCCCTATTTCCTGAAGAATGCTGTCTCTTCTGCCAGAAGTAATATCCCCAGGGAACCCAAGAAGGATGGCAGAATTATGAACCCAACCGGTGAATAAATCATGTTTTTTTATATTCCATTGACATATGTGAATATATATGTATTTGTTAAATAATTCTCAACAATTTTGTATATGTAAAGCAGGTAGAGGAAGTGCGAAATTGACTCCGACGGCGAGCAGTAGCGCAGGCAACAAAACTGTTTATGTATCTTTGTCTTTGCGAGAAGAAGTGAAATTGAATCAAACCAAGGATGCGTGGAAGCCTGCCCGGTTCAAGAAGGACAGTGCCACTGATGAGGAAATGAAGACTCAGGTAACCATTCACACCAGTTTTAGAATTACTTGACTCTGCCATTTGCTTTGCTGTCTTGTTTCTATACTTGCATATTAACTGGCATATCCAGTGGTGAGATCCTGGGCATTTTGAGTTCAATATCCAATTGCAACAAATGTGTGATGAGAGAGAATTTGTTGTCTAAAATTATCGACATATACATTGAAACACATCTAGATATGTATATTGTTTGATATTTCACAATAAAACCTCACTGTCTAGTTTTAAATAATATTGCTATGTACAATTCTCATATTAGTGCAATAAACATAGACTAAATCTGGTGTGGTGATTGTAGGAGTTGAACAAGAAGTTCAGGGGCATTTTGAACAAGCTGACGCCGCAGAAGTTCGACACGTTGCTGGACAAGGTGAAGAATTTGGAGATCAACACGCAGGCGCGGCTCTGCGGCGTCATCGACCTCGTGTTCGAGAAGGCCATCGACGAACCAAACTTCTCAGAGGCGTACGCCGCCATGTGCAGCAAACTGGCTTTGCTCAAGGTACACATTTTATATCTCCGCATTGTCAACTTTAGCAACTATAACTACAAAGACCTTAGGCTTACATAATAGGCTGTCGGGTCCCAGTAACACGTAGGCAAGGACTCTAGCGTTCCCGATTTTCATATGAGACAACTAACATCAGAAGCGTCACGCGTTTGTCAGCATTTGTAGTTAAACTAAAGACAAGTCTAGTCACCAAAACACGATGTCCACAACACAGCACCTTAACAATGGTGACCGGCAATTTTACACAGAAACTATGTCATGTCACCGTAAAGTCGAGAAGTCATTTTCATTCCAATCTTCAAATTCACGTTCACTATCTGATTCTATAACATTTCTCTTTTGCCGTTTTGGTGGTATAATGTCAGATTCATCACTTTAGGAATCACTACAATTTATTTTTTTAAATCACTGACAATCAGATAAACTACCCGCATATAATTCATAAAAAAGTTCTTCGCTGATATGTTTCTTCATGGTTGAAATACTAGGAAAAGTAAATTTTTATCAGCGGACACGAGTAAACACGATACGCCAAATTTTGGGATAAAAATGTAAATACTAGGAAAAGTAATTTTTTTTCTATAGAGCGGACAGGACTAAACGCGATACATCAGGTTTTTGCATTGTTCTATACCGCCCTTGGTGTTATAAATTAAAACAGATAAGTGCAATGATGAGTTAACTCGTCACCGGTCAACAGCGTTTGGACATAAAAGACGAGTTAACTCGTCACCGGTCAACAGCGTTTGGACATAAAAGACGAGTTAACTCGTCATCGATCAGCAATGTGTTAAACGAACAATATTACAGGAATATCCAGAAACTTATAAATAGGTACAATGCTTTATTTCTACATCGGGTCAACAAGATTGTAATTATTCTGTATGTTATTAGGTATTCACACACGGCCGGAGTAAATAAACAAATAAACAGTAATCTGCCAAAATGGTCGTTTTCAATGTGTTAGCCTGTTTTATTTGATTCGCGAACATAATTTCGCCTTCTGTCATCTTTCAATGTTACCCTGTAAAAATTAGATACATCGAAACCTTGTATTTATCTGTACATAACTACATCATTTCATTTTAACGAACATCCTTACTATAAAATTAAAGTTAATGTTCATTGACAATAATCGGCGAATACGACGTATGATGGTTTACAATAATCGTGTCCTGCAACAGAAACGGAGTATCGTTTGGGTTAAAGTCTGTTTCTACTAGGCATTGTAATCTTTAAGTTTGTACATTTCATCAAAATGGTTAGTTGAAATGTTAACGAAGGCTAACAATTGCGCCAGTTTCGCGGGGAGCCCACGATTCAGTTCAAAATGCACTGAAACTTGAAACAAATAAGTGGTATTTTTTATTTTACAAGAACGGCGAGTCGTGCCGCAAGTAAACTTTGCGGCGGCTAATTGCTGGCAATTTGTTCCATAATGCCATCAGTAGTTGCCCGTTGAACCGCACGAAGCATGCGGCTCTATCAGCACGATAATCACTTATGTAGTTTGAAACGATTTCTCAAAATGTGCCATTTATCGAACTTGATCGCATTAAGTATTCCTAGTAAATCCCTAAGCCAATTTGCGTGTACACGCTATTCGTATAATCACCAGTCACAGAAGCATAAGTTACATGGAAAGCATTTCATAAGACAATAATTTAACCTACAAATCAAGACGTTTACAAGACTTCTACACATTTAATCACTACAATGTATTTTTTAGGTCACTAGATGTGCGTTTACATGGGTTTTTAACGACAGCCAGAGCACTTCGATCACAATGAAAAATGTAGGTCTAGCATTTGTTACGTTGCCCATACAAGTGGGCTACAATTGTCCATTCATTGAAATGGACCAGTCTTCCTTTATAGAGCTTAGCATCGTATTAAAACTGATAAAATCCCACGTTTACCAACTGGATAGAGAATAATCTTCTAGAACTAATATTGTTGCCAGGCTGTGATCGTTGTGAAACTTATTTTTTACACAAATAAAAGATGGGTTCCATGTGTTTTGTTATGTACAGGTGCCCGCGAACAACGCACCCGATCAGTGCGTGAACTTTAGGGCGCTGATCATCAGCCGCTGTCAGAACCAGTTCGTCACGGACAAGGTGGATGAGCAGGTGCTCAAACTGGAGAAGGACATAGCGGAGTGTACCGATCAGGTGAGTTTCTAATATTGTAATTATCCAGATGAGTCTGTAACTTTAGCCTCTTGTCAGAGAAGTGCAGAAGAGTTGTAATAATTCTGTTAATAAGAAAACTAAATAAGATGCATATTCACTTGGCATGGGCTGAGTACTCTGTTAAAACTCTGTATTATACTTGGCATACTCAGCGATTGGAACTACTCGATACTTGGTCGAAAGGCTTGTTTCCAGCCCTTAGTATTTGGTTAGAAATGTAAATATTTAAAGATTAAAAGCACAATGGACACATTTATTGATGTTCTGTGGTCACTGACTGCTCTGCACATTGTTCATGGTCAGAATGCTTGGAAGAACTGTTCCGCCACGTACCCTACCGCCCTGCCTCTATCGCGACACTACAATATCAATAATTTTTATAAATGGGCTTCACATTTCCTTATAAATTATTATCACAGTCGGCTTAGCAATTTGACCATGAGATTATATCACGCAGACAGAGTAACTTTCACATTTGTGATATTAGAATTATGTAAATAATGAATTAGGAAAAGGGATCTGTAAAGTAATTGTAGGTACGTCTTTTGTCTCTGTTGGCTAATCTGTTTCTGACTGTCATATTATGATTGCGCGCAATTTTGAATTAGTGATATCTACTAGACTCTAGGATTATTATTAAGTTGGAGAACATAGATTCGTAAATAACTTAATTATCTTTATTAATGTAAGCTACGTAAGAGGACAAAATAACATTTTTTTTAAAAGTCCCCATATTAAAATGTGTCATAATTAGGCAACGGATTCGTCATGGCTTTTTGCCCTCGCGAGGTCTTAAATTTTACTAACGCCCGAAAAAAATGTAGTTGCTGTTTTAAATAAGTATCCAACCTTAACATTCGAATTAAGTTAACTGATAACAGTATAGACGAGTAACACTGTTTTCTAGTTATTGTGCGCGTTATCCCTTCGGATAACTTTCCTACAGCTATTATAGATTTCTGTATTCTATAATAAGTTATACTGTATACAGTGGTACATTTTTATGCTGCGATTTGTTAATTAAAAGTTTTTTTAGGCAAAGAAAAAAGAACTCCAGCTTCTACTCGAAGAAGAGAACAGACGAGTGCGAATGAGATCAGTAGGCAATGTCCGGTTTATAGGTGAGTAACGGTTTTCCGCGCGTGTCCCTTGTGATTTCTCCTCTGCCCTGCCCTATCAATAATCCTATTTTTTATATTGCATTCGCTTTCCTGTATATATTATTTTTGTTCACTCGCCCAGTTCTATTAGATAGTATTATAGACATGTACACAGCTCATCTATTTTACCGGTTTTAGTGTTATTTGTATTGTTTAAATAGTTATGAATTTAATGTAACTTTTAATGGAATTTAAAGTAACTGTTGTAATAGATTTGATCGTTGCATTGGCGACCGGCGCAATCGTTATACATACCGAGTGAAATAGTTTCACTTATCGTGAAAAGCACTGAGGTTAATTGCAATGACACGTGCCTTTTGCGTCGCGCGCTGCGAAGCTTATGCGAAAACGACGTGCTCTGTGACACGCCGATATTACGTGCTCGAGTGCTGGCGGGCGTGTGCGAGAGAGCTCGCGTGTCGAGCGGCGCGGGGAGGACGGATCCCTTTCATTTCGGCCGGTCGTGGATGCGGCCCGCGAAGGACGGCGCCTGGCCCCTGCCTCGCCTCGCTCTTTAATAATTCATATATTTAAAGCCAATTGCCCAAACTTGTTATTGAGCTCCAGCGAAGTGGTGTCGACGCGTATGTGGACGAAGGCAATTAAATAAAAGTGGCATTAACACTAATAGCTCGCGCGCCCCCTATCCGTGTACACGAGCCGATTGGATGTTTTATACATTGTCGTAGTGTACACGAGTCTTGAATAAATTGTAATATTGCATAATAATTCCCTGATGTGTAACGAAGTCTCGAAACGGAGATCAATCGTGTCAAAGGGCAGAGGCTCGGCCGCGTGCTCGCCGCGCTGCGAGGCCGTTGGGCAACGTGCATCGTGACATTGCGTTGCATTACTGCACTCGTGCGCTAGAATCGCCCTAAAAACGAACACACTAACAAAACGCTAGAAACGAGATGTTTTCCTACCAAATTAAAAATACGGACCCACGCTCGAGCAGATATAAAATGTATAATATTTACTAATCAACTGCAAACATTACTTACATATTAGTTTTAGTTCGAATCACTAGACTTATTGTAATGTGTCTAAATCATGCATGCCGTAGCGAAGTAATCTATCTATATGAACATAATGTTTGCTCCCTGTACCTATCATTTGTTTGCCTGCTTACAGTTTTTTTAATATGTACATTTGACAATATATGTTACTTAACTATGTTCATATGCTGTGAAAATAATGTTTGCAAAATGTAATCAGTTGGATTAATCAGTTTGACATAAGGCGGTGCCGGCGGAACGCGGGCTTCCAGTGAGCGTTACAAACAGATTGGCACATTTCAGGCGAGCTGTACAAGCTGAAGATGTTGACCTCCAAGATCATGGTGTACTGCATGAACTATCTGATCGAGAAACTCGAGGAGGAGAAGTTGGAGTGCCTGTGCAAGCTACTGACCACCATCGGCGAGCAGGTGGAGAACGAAGTGAACCAGGAACTGGAGAGCGTGTTCAGGAAGATGCAGACCATCGTGGACAAGAAGTCGAATAAGATCAGCAGCCGCGTGCGCTTCATGCTGAAGGATGTGATCGAGCTGCGCGCGCGCAAGTGGGTGGTGAAGAGCGTGGTCGTGGACTCGCAGCCCAAAATGATGGACCAGATCCAAAAGGAGGCCGAGCAACAGCAACGCCACATTGAGGTAGCTACCTCCTAACCCCCTACACACCGTAAGCTGTACGGTTAACATGTATAACAGCTCCTACATGAAACATACAGTCCAATTACACAATATCGATGTTTAAAAATATTTTCTCGTTTTAAATAGCTTCATTTTAATAGTCCAGTGATGCACATCTGACATTTATTATTTCTCGAACATAATGTCGTAAAAGGGTATTTTGAAAATCATCATGACGTCAATAAAAGATTATCATATTAAATTGATTGCATAATCTCCTGACGCTACTAAAACAAATTGAAGGATATGGAGGTAAATTTTCTCACTAAAACCTCGCCTGTGCGGTAAATAATGACCTGCAATTGAATAAAGTTAAGGGTGACACCAAAAATCAGATATAGTATGCGTTTTATAGTATAAATATTAATTGCAATTTGTGCACGTAACATAATGGCTACTGACCCAATTTCGGCAGTTGACTAACTAGCAAAACATTGCAGTTATTGTACAATACTATAATCTCTGGAGTGTCATTTCTTTTCTGTTCACTTTCAATTATTTATAAATAAGTTTTGCTTTATTATTTAAGATGTGGCAATTGGCATTGTCATTGTCACTAATGGAGATCACTTTATGGACTTGACACTTCAGAATCCATGTTGAATAATGACTCATGATTTCGGTTATGATCACGCCGCATTCACCGCAATGAAATTGAGTTAATCAATGGTTCGTTATATGTAGTGAAATGACGAATTTTCGTTTGTAGCTAATGAACTCGAACCCGATGGGCGGGTTCAGGCGCGACGAGGGCGGGCGGGGCAAGCGCGGCGACGGTCGGCGCGGCCAACCCGCCGGCAACATCTTCATCGACCCCGCCAACAGCTGGAAGTCGCAGCGCACCAGCTACACCGTCGACACCACCAAGCTGAAGGCCGTGACGCAAAAGGTACCCACAAACACCGACTAGTCATAACACGTCACGAAATGCATTTGCGCATGCCCCCACGCCGGGGAGCCGGGGTGTATGTGCGACCCCCGGCCGAATACGACCAGACTAACCATTAAAACCTAACGGTGTGTCACGGTAACATAAAAAGTAAACTACCTCGACACAGCCGGCGCCGCCCGGATCGTAAACTAAAACAGATTATACATTGATCGCTTGCTGACGAAATTTGAAACAAAGTTTTTTCACAATGATTTTTTAATCTTTTTAATGTGTTAGTTTATCGCGCAATGAATCAATATTAACGTATACGACTTTTTCTTGTCAGAACCTCAACAACATCAAGCTAGCGCCACAGAACTCAGGCTGGAACCACGGCTCCGGTACAAAGAATACCGCCCAGGCGGCCAGCAACTCTATGATAAGCATCACAAAGAACAAGTACAGTGTCCTTGAAAATGTGCAGGCGGATCCCACTTCACTGAGAAGTCAGTATCATGGTTTGTTTACCGAGCGTTGCCATTACAATGATGGTGCGACACCTAGTGGAAATTGCAGGCCTCCGCTACCAAGCAATTTAGACTCGTGGATTATGTATTACTATTGTTTTTCTCCATCTAATGTCAGTTTGTATAAAAATAAGTAGTGACCGTTTGTTAAATCTATACTATTATCAAGTAAATGAGATTAGAAACATGTCTGTTTGCTTTTTCACCTGAAAAACCGCCATTGTTCTACAACATGTCACGATTTGTGATACTTCTTTATTGTATGTTGATGTATTTGTATTGTTCATTATAGATAGTTTATTTTATTAGTTTTTGGTCCTGCTTATTAAATTTGAACTAAACGATTCTTATTTATTACTTTAATAATTTTTTGTTTTGCATTGAAATCTGTAGAAGTTTTTGGTTGTAGTTTTATTTTACATGTTTGCATGTGTGCATGAAGTACTTGTATAATTACAAATGTTGCTTCAACTTTAATTTTTAGCCAACAAGGATTTGAGCTCCAGCTACCATCATTCAAAATCAATTGAGAGGTCGACCTTCAACTCACGAGGAGACTTTAGTGAGTCATGTTATGTTAACATAATATATTTGACGATAAGTACATTTTGGTTGCATGTCTTACACACCAATTCCAGAAAATAAATTTGTTTTAACATTTAACTGATTTGTTTTAATATTTAACTGAACTGATTTGTACATGTAACAGGCAATCATATTCTTTTCTTAAGGTGTGCTAACAATTTAGGATTCACATTAAATAAAATGAGCTAATTAACTGACGATGTTTCTTTTTCTCCCCTTACTACATATTACAATGAATGGAATGTAAATATATTTTGTGTACTGTAGGTACCAGTTTATATTTCATAGAGATGTTCATTAACAGATAGCGGCAGCGGTGGCGGCAGTCGGTCGGGCTCCGTCGGAATGAGCCGTTCTAGTTCGGGATCGCGGGCCGCCGGCCCCGCAGCGCCCGAGGCCGCGCCGCCGGCGCCCGCGGCCCAGCCCGCCTTCCCCGTACCAGTCATTCAGGAGCCCCTCACGGAAGCCAAAAAGAAATCGGTCAAGTCCACCATCGATCTCTTCCTCATGGTGCAAGACTTCGACGAAATCGTCATCGAAATAAAACAATTGTTCCCGCCGCAATACCACGCCGCGCTCGTCACGGAAATACTCAACGTCGTTCTCGAAAAGTTAGTAACACTTGACTCGTTAACGGATACAGTATACGAACGCAACTGACGTCACAGATATTTGATAGAGTGTACATCAAAATAACCGTGACCGTTCGGTGTTTCAGAGCGGCAAAGGAGGTGTTAAGAATCGCGAAGACAATGCACCATTTGGTGACGATCGGAGTGATATCGGCGGAAAACTACGCCGCCGGGCTCGCGGAGCTACTAGAGTTTGCACCCGACTTGTACATCGACATACCGATGCTTTACGAGTACTTTGGCAAATTCATCGCGCCACATATCGAAACTAAGGTATGTATCTATCTTGAGAGAGAGATCTCTATCTTATCTTTCTCTAGCAAAATGACGCTGAAATTGAAAGAATCTCATCAAATTAATTTTAACAATGCAAAATAGATGTGAAGATTCTCAGTTCTCTCGAGAAGTGGTTGATTGTAGTAAAATGTGTTCTAATAGTGTGTTGTGTTTCAAAATTCTTGATTGGCAATAATAAACCAGGAAATTATTTTTGAATTTAATGCGCGGGCGCGGCAATGAGCGAATCTCAAAATTGTCTTCGTAGTGCGCTAAAATTGTGATAAACAACTTGGGTTTTTTGTCTTGCGGCGTATTTATTTACGTTTAATTGTATTTTGTTTCAGCATATCACACTAGTACAGACACTGAAGCTCTGCGAGCATGTAATAGCCGCCAATCATGGTCATATGATATTGAAGGCCATATTGAAAGACTTGAAAGACAGCATGGGCCCTACTTTTGTAAAAACTAAGTGGCAAGAGTCCGGACTTCAGCTGAAGCAGTGGATGAGCGAGGATCAAGTAAGATACCGAATTAATTACCTTGACATCACAAGACACTTTGTTTTAACTGCATAAACTTTCACATCAACGCTTCTCTTGCACTGCTACTATGGTGAAATACATGTGGTTTTGATATTCACATTGGACATATTAATATCGGTTTTCGTCCAATTATAAAATTTATATATGCAAATATGTAGTTAGACTTTTTTATCTAGAGTTTATCAGCTGCCTGATACGATACCATAAAATAGCCTTGTCTACTTTCAAGCCAGAATGCCTCAACTGTCCTTGTTTCTGTGTTTGTGGGTTAGAGACGCTGAATTTTCGTTTGTTGTTTGCCCAGGTGGACAAATGGGTAATTGAGAACAAGATGCAGTTCTTAGTGGGTGAGGCGACGTGCGACGAAGCCAAACGCATCCTCACGCCCGGCGAAATACAGGCCAAGCTGCTACAGCTGATGGACGCCGACGAGAGTTGTGATTGCATTCGCGGTTGGGTACAGGTAACCACGGAAGCTGTTGTAGCTCTAATGTACATTGTTCGACCTTGAATCACAAGGTTACGTTCATCACTCGGGAACATTTCCCTGATCTACGAGTCTCCAATAATTTCCAATTTCTGTTTAGAAGGAAAAAGATAATCGACAAAGTGTGAAATAATTGCACAGGTGGAGGAGGACTCACATTCACTTAAACTAGTCTACCGTTAAAATTCTACACAGTTTTCCTTGCTATGGTTGTCTTGGATGGAGTGATGATTTCAACTGTGTTAGATTAAACCTGAACTCTCCAGGATAATCACATTGAGTCTTCTAATATACGGCAATAACCAGTTTTGTCTGTGACAAAGAATTAAAAAATGGCATCTAAATGTACCTATGAAAGTTCTCTGATATATAATGATGATGTATGATTGGAAGTGGATACATCAATCGATCTAAAATTACGCAACTCAAGAATGAATGACAACTGTGCAAAGCGTAAATGATATGTATAAAGAGGATGGGTTAAAAGTATTAAATAGAAGATGTTAAATTTCTATCAATCATTTCTTTATAGTTTGTTCACGTTAGGAATGCAGTGAGTCATCAGTGCAACTACGGGTAAAGGTGTATTCACCATGGTGTTCATGATAAAAAAAATATGTGTTAAAATGAAGTTCAATTGATTTATAAACATATTAATATATTCATCAAAGTCAATAGTATTTAATATACTTGAATATACAATAAATTTTAATCACTATTGGTATCTGCATTAGTACTTATTATAAAACGATATGTTTGTATTGCGATTGCAGTGGAAAGTATTTGTTCAACTGATAACTGTGATCTGAACTTTCTAATTACAAACGATTTGATTGGTTAGGGGGCTTGGCTAGGCCGGCAGACTTGTATGAATCACTGCATCCTTAACGTGAACCAAGTATAGTTCTCTTGCAACATTTATGAAATGTTCATTTAGTGTTTAAGATTTTAAAGTACAATTTTAAAATTTCACTTCAATACAACTTACACAATACAAACAAGATTTTGTTTAAAGATAAAGATTGGATTCCGAATTCACAGGAAAATTTAAAATATTTGATTAATGAGATATTATGTTTCTAGAACACTACAGTAAACTTGCCACCTTCACTCAAATCTACTTGACATTGGCCTTAGCTGCCATAGACACTAAATTTGCTTTTCATCATACCATGACACTATTTCAATAATGTGTCCTTGGTTGCACGGATATGAATTATTTATTGTTTGTGGCATTGAAAGTATAATGTGCAAGTGCTCATGAATTGATTCAGAAGAATTTTGCATTTACACATAATGTGGGACCTTTCTGACGTCAATGCTTTTGATTGATACATACGTAACTTTTATATAACAGGATATTTTGTTATATAAGTTGTATACTGGTTTTGTATACTAACAATAATATCTGTTAAACTGAAATCTCAAAAGACTATACATATGGAAAAATAACAAGAATAGTAGATTATACATGTAGGTAGGGCAGTAAAATAAGAAATGTCTCGCATCGCATGAAAAGCTCTATAGTTGAGCCATTACAAACGTGCAAACTACGTCATTAATCATTTTTATCAGATCTCTCGCTCACACATATAGGCATATCGGAACTTTCGCTCGCACTTGTAGTGCGGTGTGTAACAACAATAAGGGATTTGTCGATAGTCACTCGCAAGTAATCAAGGAAAGGTTAAGGAAATAATGCAAAATATTTTTTTTGGATATATTTTTAATATGTGTTTTTAAAACGTGCAATATACACGTTGTGCGTGTTATTTACAGATAGTTATTATAGTGTAACAAATTTTAAACAGAATCTTTATCGAAACCCTATATCGATAATGAGTTGTGCGGTAGTCCCATTCCTTTGACGTCATGTGCTATGACGTAGTTTGCACGTGTGTAATGGCCCAACTATAGTGGTTTGCTTGATAGCCCACTGCTCGAGACAAGTGTAAGTGTAATTAATTACCTATGCGGGCGTCGTCGGCGGGCGGCGGCGCGGGCGGCGCGGGCGGCGCGAGGGGCGCGGGCGGCGCGGGCGCGAGGCACGTCTCCACCATCGCCTCGAGGCAGTTCACAAACAGCTCGCTGCTCTCCGCCGTGCACTGCTTCTGTGACGCGCCGCGGGGAGAACGGTTACACTTGCGTATATATTACTAGCTGTCCCCGCAAACGTTGCTTTGCCACATTAATGATAGATGGCGCTACTCGTAGCATTGTTATTATTTAGTTACATTAACAACAATACATGTTAGCGTGATGTTATATAGCCTATATTATTCCTCGATAAATGAGCTATCCAACACTGAAAGAATTT
>DWQT01000962.1:0-18869 GCA_018244895.1 Myscelus amystis hages
TCCTTTCGATTAATTAGTGAAGGAATTGTAATAAATTAAATTAATTGTAGCAAAAAGTGTCGTGACAACTTTTCGTCAGATTTTCTTCCGTCTAGCCGCCTTCACAACGCGCGATAAGGAGCTTCGTTCCAATAGTGGTTAAGAAATGTTTATAATTGACGTACATATGTATCTAACTACCCCCAAAATCCCTCTAACGAATACAGGTTATGCCTCGACTATATACTGGGCAAACAAAGGAGTACCGACCCACTGAATTGTTTCCACATTCGACCAATATATCGACAAATTGACTTAATTAATTGTATTAGCGGATAACAAATCAATTTGTGTTAATCTATTGACCCTTAGCGGTTGTTTGGGAATTAAACGTAAGGAGATTGTGTTGTTTGCATGGCAATGAATGTGTTCAGATACTATTGCCTATGTAATAACTGTTAGCATTTATGGAGATTGTATACCGACGTAATAAACTTTATGCCTCACAATTTCACATGTAATATGAATACATAAGTATATAAACATCAAAATAACCAGCAGATAACTAACTAAATTTACTTTATCTTGATGGCCAGTCAAAGAAACCGGTACCTTACACGCGATAGCCAACTTGATTACTGTTTTGTTTTATTAAACGGAAATACTTTTTCCTTAGTGATAATTGACATTTCGGGTTTCCGGTGTGATATTGGCACACGGTAAATGTCATAGGTATGGATTCGATATGTTATTCGGATAATGTCACAGTTATTTTGTTTCGTGATCTGTTTATTTATATATAGACGAGCGATGATTCCTTACAGGTCACCATATTAAATAGGAAATGTTTTTTACAAAAGCATTTCGTAAATATTAAGCGACCAAAAATTATACGGGTTACCTATGAAGTGATGAAATTGGGATTCACGCTTGGATTTCACGCTGGGATTCACAATATCGCTGAGGATATACATATGTAACAGCAAGTGTATATAAAATAACTGCAAATGAACCACGATTTTATGTTAGAGTTCAAAAGCAATATGTAAGTTTAATAAGTTACGTATCACTGCACTTACGTCGTTTATCCCGCGTTCACTATCGCTTACGAAACTTGTAGTAACAATAATAAAGTTTAGTTCACCCATACACAAGTTTAATTTCTTATTTGCGAGTTCCTCGAGAAACTCAACGCTCTGGCTAGCATTTTGTAAGTTTACAGATATTCTTTTCAAAACATTTTTCACGCTACGAAAACTACCTATTTCTTTACGACTGTTTACGGTTCGGGCGCTGGAATAAACTTGGCACTGGGAATTTCCTTTTCAATGAGCTTAAATATAATTTATTTGTTAGTACAAAAATATTATGCAAGGATCTTGGAGGCTTCATCCCTGGACTTTTTCAGCGTATAATCTTTAAAGTATCGTTTTTTCGTCATACTTACGGTACTGAATACGCGAACGTGGTTATTCCTTATGAGATCTTGCTTTAATATTGAGGGAGATGCACGAATTTAAATACCTGGACGAGATTATGGTCTGACTAATCTCAGAAGTCGCGACGAAGACCTTTTGATCTAAAACAAGGGTCATGAGAACACTAAAAACTTAATCCATTCTGTACATACAAATGTCTGTACATAACACATTCGTGTCGTAGACTAGTAACATCACAACCACTTGTTACGTCGATAGAAACGCCATTGTAGGGCGCACGTTGTTTAATCAATAAGAAAAAATCGACAACAAACGCTCAGCACCGACACGTTAGCTTACAGCTCGATTCACGAAGCACGAAACGATATACCTAAGTACATACAGTCGCGTACTCACGGTTTTCTTGTTCAGTTCGCGATTATACAATAATTCAAGTGTATATTAATGTCGTGGCTTCAGTTCCAATTCAAAATATACATGTGCAATGAGGATATTTTTTGTTCTGTGTAATGCTTATCGAGTGTAAGGTTACGTAACGCAGGCAATTAATTAACTAATTTGGTACACAACAGCCATGTGTGTTTTCCAATTATTATGAGTATTATTGTTACTGTTATATTATTGTATTGGCTTTCAAGACACGTCCCCTTTAAATGTCTCTCTAACTTATAAGTCAGCAATCAGTTGCTACAACTTTTCTATGAACCTGCGTAGTATAAGTGCAAGTATTAAATTTGTTCATTCTAGTATCTTTTTTATTGTTTAATTAATAGAAAAATATAACAAAATCCCTAACAATGGATTTCATAAAATTTATTTATTTAACTTAACGTTTAACGGTGAATACACGAGGTGGTGTATATTAAGCAAAACTTTAAAAATATTTATCACAATCATAAATATTATTCCGAAATAGTCGAAAAACCAAAACATGATTTGACTGTTACGAATAATGAAGAAAGATGCTTTATGTGCATACAAATCGCACGAACCATCTTAAATTCGACTAATGACGCGACGAATGCCTAATTCATCATTAATCTCCGAGCAACAAACAGTGTACAGTTGACGTTTTTATCGGAGCAGTTCTTACGGAGCTTGATCCATTCTAATCAGGTTATCTCGAAGTATGAAAGCGGCTGAAAGAGTTGAAGGTTTCATTAATCAACACCATTTATCATTTGTATAAATGGCTTCTGCAGTATCATCCCGTTCAACCCCGTCTTTAAGGAAAACAAGTCGCGTCGTGTTAATTAAATTTGAAAAATTCGGCTCTCTTCTCCTTTCTGATGCGCGGTTAGGTAATTATTATAGCGGTTTTATATTTCGCTTGAATACCATCATTTCTCTTTTTTTGTGCATATTTTGACGCCAGTTTTATCCGGTTACAGGCTGACGGTATAATTTATCGGATTAACCGCCAATTATACGAATAATTGTAACGTTGTAACAAAATATTTTTGAGTGCTTAATTCGATTTAAACGTTTCTTTGAAAAATTAAAGAATATCTAGTCTTTATAGAATAAATACTCGTATTGGGAACGCCAAGTCATACTAAATTAATTAATCGTATTGAACATATTGATTATTTAATTCACTGTATTTCCTACATATCCCCTCGCTACACTCTGCTAGTATTGACAACCGTTATCTAACGGTGACAATGGAAATCGATTTTTTAACGTGAATTCTAATGCACAGAAGCTGTTGTAGATTTCTCATTTTTCCTACATATCGAAGACATACCCGACATTACTGACGTGAAGGTATACCCCTAACTTATTTTTCTAAATATTCAATATAATATACTGAACAATGTTAGGTATTAACATTAAGTCTTTGATATTTTTAACATCAACAAGCTTCAAATACAAGTAGCCTGCAGTTAAAACAATAGAAAACATCACTACAAAGTAGCCTTAAAGTTAATATTATCGTTGTATAAATAAGCAATGGAATAAAGTCCACAATCGTTTGCTACTAGCGTTTTCACTTCCAACGTTTTGCTTTTAACTCTTCCTATACAAATTTGAATTGTCGGCCAATACCATCTGTTTCATTTCGTACATATATTGGCGTTGAATCTTCAATCACTCTATGTTTTCGTATGATGAACTGGCGTTTGTTTGCTAACGTCGACTGTCCGTATGCGTGATTAATGAATCTTTCATCTGAACTTGTTGGAGTTTCCCTATCTGTTTGTCAGTTACTTCGGTGGAATATTTGCAATATTCTACGCTGCTTGCAACGTCTGCAATAGCAAAACCGTATGTAAAATGTTTATTATGTGAACTTCTAATTTTCGCGTGCATTTCTTTTAATAACATCTCGGGACACCTTCGCACAGTGTTATTTGATCCCAAACTAGCTAAAGCCCGTACTACCGATCAGCAAAATGATGGACACAAACATATTATAAACAATATTTAATATTTTCTATTTCTATTAGACGGAGACACATAACAAATGAAGGTGATTATCGCCCAAATGTTTGTCCAGTGTAGGAATGGATTCCACAACTTTCGACTTAACAGTCTGGTGTATTCCAACTAGACCAAAGTCTACTTCAGTCATCTGTCATATGCTACCATGTTTCTACCGTGCTGTAACGACCGTATACAGTGGGTATAACATTTGACCAATACTCGTCATCACTTCGTTTTCAACGTAAACGAATTAGGACGTAGGTATAATAATACCTATGTTAATCTTGGTCAGTTATCCTCTAAATGACTCTAATATTTATTAATCTGCGCTGCGTAACTTGAAGTCGTTACGCTAACTGCTATCATTTCTACCGCTAATATTTTTCGTTTAAAATGATATTCTCGACTTTTTGCTATCATTGAATCAGCGCTGAGAGTAGAGTACCAGCAAATTAACTTTATCAAGATCCCCGCTTTATTCACACATAGTTTCGTCGAGACGTTGCATTTGAATTTGTAATTCGTTGAATAGCGAACAGGGTGTGCTCCTCCGGCTTATCTCATATACTATGTTATTCCCGCAGGTGGATAAATTGAGATTATACAACCAAAGCTTCGTGACTGTTGTAAAGAAACTTACATAACTTTTAGTTTATTAAGCTTACCTATAACGACCGTTGAACCTGCTTTGCCTAATCTTTGATTGGCAAAGTATTTGTAAATCGTCAAATTTTAACATCTACAATTTCTTGGTATGAGGTTAGAATTAAAAATTACATCTTAACAGTTTTACTGTAGGATTTTATTTGTTTTAGGATAACCCTACATTCTTCCCGCTACAGTCAGAGTAAGATAAATCTTTACAGATACAGTATGTGATTTAATAAACTTGTTTATCCATGCATTAAATATCCTAGCCTCATGAAACATCTACACATATTTGTACGTTAGAAGTTACTCCAAAAACTTGCGTTTATTAGATGCTCAAAAGCAATTACCCCAATTTGAACAAGATTTGCTCAGCCTAAAATAGCAGAGCAACTTTTCTGGATGCCGGCCTATCCTAAGCTTCCAATCGAACTCGAGCTGCGCTTCGCTCATGACCGCTATCCCCAGTACACGGACACTCTTACTAATAGCAAACGCAACGGTCTGGAACTGCGGCGCCATGATAAATGGGGTCTCTACAGCGGTTAACGCGTCATTAATCAGTGGTACCACGGGCATATGAATAATGTTTCAAAATTTTATTGCTTTTTTCACTTGTATTAACTAAAGAGACCATTCCTGAATCTGCTAATTGATTGGTGAAAAAAAAAACACAAGAGAGGGACAAGGGACACCCGGATGGAACGAAGTTCCTTTCGATTAATTAGTGAAGGTATTGTAATAAAATTTTATTTCTTCTAATTGGCAACACTAGTGTGTTGGACAAATACCGTTTGATTTTTTTCCGTCTAGCCTCCTTCGCAACGCGCGATAAGGAACTTCGTTCCAATTAATAACAGACATTCACAAGGCATCCCTGAGCGCACCGCATACAGAGATAATTCAGAATCACCGTAGTGTAAGTCTATTGCTTTGCTCGTAAGGAACTTCTCCAGAAGAGGTTGGTTGGCTAGAGCGTATTTTAAAATACAGGCAGAATGTGGTGTAAGGTGGTAACCTGTAAATATATGCATGGAAGGGTTCGTCTTTTTTCAATGGTAGATTGCTTGCTACAGTATTAATTAGTTAGGTACTACAGCAATTCAATTGTTAGATACATGCTTTGTTAGCAAGAACCTAACGAATTGAGCGAAAGTCATTTTGCAATAATTCGCTAATATAGCATGATTGTGCATACCTTTATGCAGTGAGCACCGCCTCTTTCGCCATGACGCATGCATGGATTAGCATATCAACTACTATCTAACGATGATTATAATTCGAATGTTTATAGGATTCTTGTCTATACAAATCCAATCGTATTGACAATAATACCATTAACAAAATTCAGCTTAACACGTGATCATCAAAATCCCCGTTCGAATATTCAACAAAAGCAGTTAAACTGGTTTATTTCCACTGTAATTGTACGGTTTATTGTTATTATACGACTGGCAAATAATGGCGAGCATAATTTTGCCAACATCATTGATATTTCAGTTCCAATGCATTTGCTTTTCACATTGATTTTTTTAATTTTTTTTTTAATTACACATCTTTCAAACTTTCAAACAAACTAACTTATGCAAAATCCGTACCTCACTAGATGTAGACTGGAGTTATACATAGAGCTTATTCGTAAAACGTTAATAGAAATAGTTCTCTTTTATCTAATAACATTAATTAAAAAGCATTTTTTATTCATTACTGATATCATTCTGTAATACAATAGAAGCTCTAATAATATGTAGTATTACGTCTATTCATTTCACAACTGAAACCTTCAATTTTTCTAACACATTATTTTTATTTTCCAATACGCCCGTAACAATTCAAACGTTTTTAATTTAAGTCATTTAAGCGGAATGCGTTTTAATAAGTGACAATTCGAGTTTCTAAAACTTTCCAATGAAAAACCGTCCGAATCGAAAATACAGCAGCCATCAACATTCGCTAGTAACAACGCACGTTGGCCGTCGTCGTAAGGAATTGGAGCTCAACGGGCTAAATGGTGTCGTATCGAATGACTGAGCCCGGTCGTTGCACTGTCTAATGAAATTGTATGAGCATTGAGCTGAGAAAGAGCGTTTGTCATACTTTTATGCGTTTTGTGCATACAATAAACTTTTCTGTTCTGTTGATTTCGAAAATTTTTTCCAAGAATACTCTAATGAAACAGCAGCAAAGTATATATAAAAGTATACAAAATGAGTTTTTATCCGACTCATGTGTGAATTAAAAACACTTAGGTTCGTAATAACGAGGATGGGTTAAATATTTAATTAAAATGGTTGAAATAATACAATTTTTCTAGCAATGGAATGAATATGGCTAATACAAGTTTTACTAGGACAGCCTGTGGAAATCTTTAGTTTATGCTGATTCCTTTGGGAAATTGATGTGGCTGTGTGCACTTCTATGTGTAAAAAGAAATAGTTACAATGTTAAGGAAACAAGAAACGAACTAAAATGGTTTATAGAATAATAGGCACTAATACCGTTACGTTAAATCGCAAATCGAAAATGTATCCATCATTAGCCACAGGATATCCGTTGCAAATTGAAAACTCATCCTGGCACGGAACTCGTTACTGGATGAAACCGGTTATGAGTAGGATTTTATGGGATTTTGAACTTTAAATTTAATATAACACAACATGTGTATTATGTGATAATCGCAAAAATATAATTTAAAAGCTTTATATGTGTGTTTTAATTGTATTCGAATATATGTATGTATGCGTATTAAATTCTAGTTCGCTCACAAAGTTGTAAATAACGTGCAACGCTTTAAAAAAGTCATTGAATTTTCCTCTTTTTCATTATCCCAGAGTGCATGTGAACCGAGCTTTATGTAGACTACTTTTGACGGTGATATTGGTCAATCAAATATTTACGATTCTCCGCCGTCTATTATGTATTCCGTGGGAATATTCCGTTTTTATTCATAGCCAATTATCTTCTTAACAACGTTACCTGGCCAGCTTACGCAATAAGCTTGTTAATTGCTAATTGTACCGTAAAAATTGGAAGAATCTCCATTTAAGTTTCTTAAACACAGCCACTTTATTATGATAATTGATTCCAATTGGTTCGCCACCGTTTCTCGCTAATAATCTAAATTCAGGGGAGGACTTCGTATAGTAATTTTGATCCAATATTCGCTCTAGCTAAAAATTTCGTTTCATTTATTTTCCAGCGTGGTTTCCGCAAATTACATGGGATTATCTCTTTTAGCTTTCTGTGAAATTGTCTGCGTCCACTTACTGGTATTGAAAAGACGAAAAAAGACGAAATTGAGCGTAGGTTGTCTATAAGGTTGCATTTTGGTGACTTATGATAAGATTATTAAAAAAACCAAGTTAAGTGAAATTCACTTTGCAATCAATCCACAAGTGCGTTTACATCAACTCGCGAACTCGAATTGAATTTAATAAAGATAAATTTCTGTAAAGTAACTCCTGCTACAATATATTTTCGAAACCACTCTAAAAGGATGCTCAAAAACATTTTTATATCGACTTGCATATTATATAGATGTATGTATGTATGTATATGTAAAATATATCTACAAAAAAAACATGCTCCCTAACCCGAATTAATAATAAAGGGTATACCAATTTGAACGTAAACTAAAATACGTGTTAATTTAAATGTAATAAAAAGCGAATTTGATTTATTTCAAATTTTATAGCAATGGTCACGGAAACGCAATTGACATGAAAATTGAACGTTTGTATTTCTAAGAGAGCAATTTGTCAAGTGTCGAAAATGTAGTAATGTAAACGACTCTTTTTAAAATTCCTTTATAATTCGCTCTCTTACTTATTGCTTGTTTGTACCGCGTTATATTTCGTATTCATGTTATCTATCGATAAAACTTGGTACTGGTTTAGGTAATTTAGTATACATAATATCAATAAATACATAACTAGATAGCTACTATTCAAATTGGCCTAATCAATTCAGTTGGTTCAATGTGTACTTGAATGGAAATCTTCAAATGTTCCTAAATAAACTATCAGGGTTGACCTACGTATATCTGTTTACCTTGATTTTGCTAATAGCTGTATGGGACCGATTTTACGGTTATTCGAATCGAATCGGACATTTAATTACGATCCGTGGACCTCAATTATCGGTTAATACGCCATGTTGGCTAAATTGTCTATTGAATAAGAAAAGCGAGGTATCATTTCCCTTTTTTTTTGAAAACGTATCGTGATTTTCGATTTGGTATCAATCAATTCATTAACAGATCAAAAGAAGTCCCACATACATTACACATACATACTGGTGCGAAATGGTTATATTGTACTGATTAATTGTCTAAAGTAGTGAAAAATTCGCTTTCAAAAGTAGCGCGCTTGTAAGTTCTCTAGCCAATTTGTTTGGAAAGAAGTTATTTTGCTGTATTAGATTATATGACAACATAATCAGTGCCTATTTACCGTACTATGAATAAATAACCCAAATTCACCATAAAGGAGCTCCATTAGACTCACCGAACATATTCAAACAAGATACTTTCGCAGTTTTATTGTAAGTACACGGTTCCATATCTTATTATTACATTTTTTATAGCTATTTTACATGCAGATAGACCGTTCGGGTCCCACGGGGGCAATATAATAAAACCATTAATATTAATGCAGGCACGTAACGCCTCTGCCGTTGGAACGGGAATATGCTAATCAACCGAAAACTGACAACCAGGAGAGAATTTTGCTTTCACTATTTTTAACGCGTTGTTCAAATATACAGTGTACACATGATACCGCCGCTGTACCTACGAGAAGCGAGGATATTGTATCGTTGCTACATTATATTCGAATATGTTCGCTTTAATTCCAAAGCTCGTAACTCTTAAACAAACAAAACACTATACATCATTGTGAAGATTTATAAAACAAATAAATGTAATGAGTTTATGTATACTATCAATATGAAATATGGGGGATACAGAAGAGGATGCTTTCATAAATAGAACATTGTGGCTCAGCGACATTATGTAAAATACTTTTTGTATTCATATCAAATTACTTAAAAAAATACTTATGAATAAGCGTTGTACTTATGAATTGTATCTAAATGTAAGCTTCCAGTATGAACAGTAATAATACTTGCTGCTTAAATTGCTTGATTCTAACCTTCTATCGCTTATACATTTTCCGTCTCGCTCATTACGAATTAAAAATACATAATATGTTACCAATTTAAATTAACGTGCGGCAGCTTAACTTTTAATGGATACTCAAGCGTAATTGAAGAAGTACCTACTAAAATATAATTTTTTCTATAATCTATTTCCTATCTCAGACAGAACTGGATTTGGAGCCGAACTTACAAACAAGTAGCAAATGTAGAAATTGAGTTCTGTGTGTGTTCAAAGGACACAATCGTAAATTTTACACCGAGAATATTTGCAGTCTTAGCCCGACCGCCGTCGGTGAGACGAATAACAAGTCGGCCAACTCGTTTGCGATGCAAAATTGAGTTCGGAAACGCATACGATTATAGTAAAGCAGTGTAGTGTGAAGCAATATGTTTTTTTGTCCCTTTTTTGTAATTACTTTCGAGATCAAAGGCGGATTAGCATTTTTATTTCGTGCCGGGGTGTCGCGTTTTGAAGAGAGCGCCTTAACTTGATTGTCATTATGCTGTGCGAAATTGGTTTTTAAGGCTATTTTGAATTGCATGAAAATATAAACCAGTATTTACGTTACTTTCGTTCCGTTTGACAAACATCCGGTTGGGACGCAAAGAATTTGTCGACAGAGCTGGTAGAGTAAAGAAAAATAACATTAAACAGGTATTACCTACAGCCCTTTGTGTTTGAAAGGCGAGAGGCAGGCAGGTTACTTACTGTTTTGTAGGTAGCTATTAAACAAACCTGAAAACTGACGGCATCACAATGAAAACTAGTTACTTTTGACCCAGATGAATTGTTCCCTCCTCTTCCACTTTCTTACCGGTCCATAAAAATCTCAACCCTATTTTAGGCAAAAATTTACATTCCTTCGCCCGTTTGTGGGAGGCCTAAATTATGTGGGCTACTTTACAGAGTCTGCTGCTCCGATGATGTTTCACAATATTTTAATGTAAGTACATGAATTTAAATTGGAATCTCGCGTGTGAAATGTTGTATATTTGGAAGTAATTAATTAATTTCAGATGGCTGTGATTAATTAAGGTAAATATTCGCGTTGGAATGTTCGACATGTAAAAGTATAAGTGACCGATAACGTTGATAAATGGGAAATAGTGATTGTTAAGCATTTATACGAAAAGAACATTTATTAATACAATGTATCTATGGATAATTACAGAAACATACCAATGCTTATCGAACGAAATGCCCTGTTGGTTTTCCAAATTCAATCGTTTACTCCAGCCTTACCTAAGAGGATAAAATTAATAAAACTGTAACTCTAATTTTATAATAACATGAAATTCAATATTTACGCGACCAAACTACGTAGTTTGAACATGCCATACGCTATGCAATAGTATACTTATATATCGCCAGACGACCCTACGAATTTATTATTGTTCCCACTTAAATGTTTACATATTTGCAGTAAAAGTCAAGTGGTATCGTAAATATGAGCTCGGCGACATTATCTGAGTCGTGCGTCCGGGGCGATGTATTAGGGAAATAAGTCGCTTTATGCGATGCGCGGAGGAAATTTAACAGCTATAATACGGGATCTACTTTGGGCGCAATATTTTATAATAAAAAAAATTATTAGCAACTGTACGCTGTAATAACTATCATTATATTTTTATGACTAGGCATGTCCCTGCAAGTTCTCCTTGTATTTTCACAGCTGCTGCTCCACTATTTAGTATTCTTTTCACGAAGTACGGAACAGTATTTGTGTAAAAATAAAAGAAGATTGCCAGGTATTTCCTCCATTCATTCATTTTAATTATATGCTGTTTTTAATCTAACTGAATATATTAAATATTTTTCTCAGAAAAACAAAATATAAGCGATATTATATCGACGCGACATACTCCCAAAGCGATGTAGTACATGAATATATGTACGAGTATGTCATACATGATGGCATACTTTATTGGACGTGTGGGGGAAATAACAATAGTGTATAAACAAGGCATCGAAGCTAGGGCCAATAATTTACTGTAATAATCTTAAACTGTAAATGTGTTCGTGACAAGTATAGTGATGGTCTGGTAGTTGGAATTTCTGTCTCGCACTCCGGAAGTCTAGGGTTCAAATATTCGCACGGACCTCTGATTTGACCAATATACTTGATTTGTGGAAATACTAAATTCTATAGCGGCTAGAATTTGCAAACAGTTTTTTTATTCCCATCAAACTCAGACCTAAGGTTATTTTAGTTATAGTTGACATAAAAATACGCACACATAAAAAGATACCCTACTTACGGAGACATTTTTTTTAGTATATCAGTAATTATAAAGGTAACCCTTACATTATTAGTATTAATAATATTAAACTACAGCGGCAATTGAAACGGTTTTATTATTTTTAGTATGCAATGAAAAGCGAGTTGTAATTGAACAAACCAAATTATCACATTATACATTCGTTAAAACAATAGAAATTCACCTTGCAATTTCTGTAAATATATCTTCAAGCGTTAAATTAACGTATCTCTGTATAAATCATAAATCCGTACAATTTAAAGCAACGACCGGTCCGAGTAATTTATTTTAACTAAGCACCGGTACTGTCGAATTTGCATACTCTCATCGTGTTTACCTACGAGATCCAAATGAATTAGACGCTGCCTAGCGATTTTATGAAATATGCATGTAAGTAGGTACGGGGAATAATGCTCTGTTAGAAAAAGTAATATTAATCAAGCAAGTATGTGTTTGAAGCAGCTGAATTAACGAATAAGTTACATATTACAGTTCTATGATTCATTGAATAAGATCAAATATTTTTTTAAACAGCCGTGTGACATCACGAATAAAAGTATATTGAAAATAACAAACGCATTCTCAATATGGTGAAGCCACAAAACAGGTAGAAAGCTCGCTTTGAAACGAGACATATCGCTAACGAGTAAAGCCGGCGTGGAAAGCGTAGTCCGTTGCAACACAATTTCGTGAATAAACGGCACGCTGCTACGAAATCTACTTCCGATCGTAGACAGTGCTACGAAACTAGTTCTGTAGAGATTGTATCTTACACAGAATACGCTCTGCATAGTCGCTATTAGATCGATTCTGAAGATATTATCTCGCTGAACTACCAACACCGTATTAGTATCACGAATGTTTGGAAAAGGTTATGCGATTTTGATGTTCGCATCTTCTGTGTAATGGCTTTTATGCAACTCTGGGTAAATAGTGTGTGTACATAGGAGAGTATTCTAGCGTTTCCGTTCCCAATGTGGATAGAAGTGCAGTAATGTAATGAAAGGGGTATGTTCCACGGGGTAAGTGTTTACTTCACCTAAATGTACGAGTATCTACAGACGGATTAATTAAATTTCATGTAACGTAAAAAGAGAAAAGATACCCGCTAATAATGATTTGGGTGGATTCACAACGAATTATTCTCAGCGCGAAATAAAATATAAAATACGAAGGTATATAACGGTAAAGCTGAAAGCTAATATGATCAAAGAAAAGAATAATTCAATCTCCTAATATAGTCGTGTATCTAATTTCATACTTTAATTTATATCACAATCAAAAATCCTCATAGAAACAAATTCATAACACAGTAATATTTTTTAAATCTTGTTATTAAAATTCCAAGGGAAAAGAAAATTCCGTAGTAATAAGAGTTTTAATAAGAAAAGTCGTCGGCAGAATTTGAAAATTAATAATTGTATAACTTGTATATAGCAGTAGGCTTTTACCTGCTTTTTTGCTTATGTAAATAATTTGTTTTACAAGCTACGGGCGAAAAGTTTATCTACAGCATCAATAAGGAGACAGAAAATATTCAATTGAATATTCATTTAAGAATTACATGTGTATAAATATTTTATTTTGAGCGTCACCTAAACAATATATTTTCACGTCAAGTTTTAGTTTTATTCTTTAGATTTCGACTGTTAATTATCTATCTTAAAGAAATTATAATTCTATATTTACATAATCCGAATTAATGCTTTATCGTGAACTTTATTGTTTAAGCGTATATTAAAGTTTATTTTAACATGAAGACATGGTGCATAAACGCTAAGTATGAAAGCATTTTTAATGTTATGTCTAGATGTTTACTATCCATTAGATACAATCAAGAACGAAAGTTTGTAACTTATAGATATCTTGCATACAGCATCCAATAAAACTGAAAATGTACAGTCACGTGCAAAATCAATTAAAAAGATTACTTGGTAGCAGCACCCAGTACTTTCAAATTTCATGAAAAATAGAAATTGCATACAATAGCAGTAACATTACAGTGTACATTTACTCTGTAACGATGGCATTTGAGAACATTTCAAAAATAATTCACTATTCGGCGCTTTTGGAGGAAAACACCTTTTTATAATCATCAAAAAACATTTTGAACACACAAACACATATCAAAAGCTGTATATACATTTTTAAATTTTTGAGGGGAAACGGTCTCTGGTGCAAAATAACTAAAGGTTATTTAATGACATGGATATTTGCCTATGTCAGTAACACCCCATACAAGTAACTAAATTATCATAGCTGAATGTACTAAATTAATTTGATAAATAATAATACTTTATCTAAATATATAAATATATCGGAAGCTATATTGAAATATAAATCTTGTCTAAACGGACAGCCACAGACAGCATGATCTTGATGAATTTTCAACTGAAAAACCTATCCGACGCATCGGCTTAGTGCCAAGCTATGTCAGTGTGTTTTACGATGGCAGCAGATGGCGCTAGTGGGCGGACGAGTTGTTGGAAAGCTAAGCGGAATTTGGAATTGGACTGCGAGTATTTTCTCGAAACTTCCACTCCTTCAAGGATTCGTATTTATTTGGACTTTTTAGAAAACCCACTCTGCTATTATAATGTGCATAACGTTCTGATTTGATATACGTAGATAAAATAATATGTACCAGTGTAACATTAGCGTCGACATATTTTTATTGTTTAAATTATGTCCCCCGTTACGGACCTGGCGTGATGACGTAGTAATAATAATAACAATAACAGCAATCAAAATAAAAAAGGAATAATTTTGCAAGATTCTTAAAAAAGTTTCCAGATCAAAAGGACAATGATGCAATTTAAGATAATATATACGGGGCAAAACGTGTGATGACGGTACCAACCTTGCCGAATTCACCCAAACATAGTTATAAACACAATGACTGGTCTACAAGCTACGAAATGTGCGCCCTAAAGATCTTGGCGGGACACAAAGGCCTCGGGCCGGAATTTCGCACTTTAACAAATTACCCACAATCAAACTTAAATTAAACTTAGTTGCAGGGAGCGTGACAATTGACAGAAATCGCGACCTCATTTAGCTTTTATGTCCTAAATTTGCCCCGGTTACCCAAGAATGGGGGGAAAAGAAGCGTTTCCTCGCTTTTGTTGCTCTCCGGTCCACTGAATTTGGGAAAAATTGCTGATGTCTCGTGTCAGACGTTGAAAGCCGAGTTGTTTCACTCCGAATAGATAACGATCAGCGATAAAAATCTTATACGTTAAAAAGTTTATATACCCTGAGTAACAATAATAAGAGAATTGTCTACCAATCCGCATTTGGCCAGCGTGGTAGGCTACGACCTAAATCCCTCTGACTGTGAGAGGAGACTCGGTCCAGCAGTGGACCACTAAAGGGTTAAAAATAAAACAATAATAACTCGACCATATAGGCCAGATACTGATGGGAGCGTCAGGAGTCTGCGAAACGCGCGTGTGTGAAGAGAATGATAGACAAACGCAGATGTGTAATAATAATAATAATAATAATAATAATAATAATATCTTAGGACAATTTCACACACGGCTGTCTGATTCCAAATTAGGCAATTTATTGCCTGCGCTATGGTAACCAGACAGCTGATATACTTACATATATACATATTTTATAATACTTATATAGATATTGTTATTACGACCAGACATAGAAGAAACAAATGTGCTCATCACACAAATGTTTGTCCTAGGTGGGAATCGAACCCACGACCTCTGGTTTCACAGTCAAGATGTCTAACCGCTCGACCACGAGGCCAGTCATGTGTAGGTCCTTCAATAAATTTATTTATTAATACGTTTCTATTAGGATTATACCCTCTATTTTTGTTTACTTCCCGTATGTGTCCTTATATTTTAAAATTATGTATTTTCTCATCGCAAGTTCTAGTAGGAAATAAACAAATTGATCGACGTAATTAATGTATCTGAAGGAGAGACGAACTTCTCAAATCCGATGCAATCGACACAGAGACTTGTATAGCAGTGAGAACACACGCGCCAAGAATCTAATTCAAACTGCTAATGCTTCGTCTAAAGCAGTGGTTCTCAACCTGTGGTCCACCAGACCTAAATCTAGGTCCGTGAAATAGGTAGTATTACGATCTTCTAAAGTGCTCGTATTATATAAAAAATGTTATTTTCCAGTGCATTAACAAATGTTAATTGACCTTAGCTGAGGCTGCAAATGCAAGCAAGGGCAAAGCTAGTAAGGTTATTATAAATTTTCATCACAGAAACGCTTGACAATTTTGTTCTTTTTAAATTTCCATTTTAAGCCTAGGGGCCTCCGCTTGATTCTTGGTTATAGAAAGTTTGAGAACCACTGGTCTAAAGTAAGTAGTGTAACTCGGTTAGTACTCGAGTCGTCACACGGAAATCTCGATAAGCCGTGTACAGACAGACAGTACAGTCTGAGAATTACATACTTAATTTTATTTCGTAATTGAGAGTTGATTTTCAAAATCGTATCGGAAATAATCCATCTGGTCTCGAATGCATTAAAAGTAATAATAATTAACAAAATTCCACTTACGAATCTGATTTGAAATGCAATAAATATGACACAATATATTATACATACGATTCGAGGACATTACGAGAATTAATAGATGTACTTTTCACACAAATGTTTTTTCTGGGTGGGAATCGAACTCGCACCGCTCCTCAGGATTTTGGGTCTAAAAGGCACCGCGGACCTTATAAAGTTGCGTCTTTTGTTACATAAAAAATTAAATAACTCAAGAAACGTCTCTAATGGGGTAGGCAGAGGTTTATCTCTGAAGGTACATTTACATTGAAATTCAATATTATAATTGATATTGCTCCCGTATTTAATTGATTGATCGGTTGAATGTATCTTCGGACAAACGGACTTCTCTCTCGTATATTCCTGTTAGTGCGATTATACACGTTGTCATTAATAAGGCGGTGTCACGGGACACACGGGGTGTCCCGTTCACGTGTCACGTGTCCGTGTCACGGATGATCAACCACCACTGGGTGACACTGATAATTAATTGATACGGCTATCGATACGAATTGTCGAATACCTGTCGTTGTTTCAATGAGCTTAAATTAATGAATCAAGCAATCTAAGATCTCATGTGAACTTATTAATGCTTATTTGTTAACATCTATTTCGTAGTAGCTAAGTTATTTTTAACTATCGTATTCATATGGAAACCCAGTGCAATGTCAAATTTGTCAATAGGTATTTTCTTAGACCAATTTTCAATGTTGAACATGAATCGTAAATTCAAAAGTCCTACGAATTTTAGATGGATTTATAAACAGCAGGCTAGACTATAGCCTAACACTTTAATTATGACATTAAACCCAAACCTAAAACATTGATAGTGTAATACATTGAAATAAACAAAAGCTATTTGTAATTTAAACACATCAAAATTAGATCAGGGTTCATTTGAACTTTACACACGAGTAACCGTTGGTATTTTCAAACGCCTTCTGACTGATTCTCCTCACTCTAAATCTAAAGGTCTCCCGGGCACCTTTCGGCTCATTAACTCGACTAAATCAATAGCTAATACCCATTCATCCGCCCGTAAACCGCATTTATAAAATAATAATTATTATTACCTTTGGACAACTTCACAGACAGATTCGATTGCAAATTATTCGGAGTATCATTTCTAGTAAACAACTTAGGGGTATATAAATTTCTAAATACTAATATAGACAATTATTTGCTTTCGATCAAATAGAGATAGATTTGATTTAGATCTTAGTTATCGTACAACCCTTCAAAGCAATTCTCCATCAACTTGCGAGTTCGTAAATGTATTTTTTGCTGTTGAATTATCCGCCCTTGTTGAGAAAGTATTAAGATCATAGCAAGAAAGTTTAAGACCATCAGATAAGATGGCCTTGTGTGAGGCTGTCTGTGAGGCTATTAATTATTTAGCCTGGGAATAAAGTCGCAGGTAACAACGGCTATATAAATCTCTCTAAATACTCTTTAAAAAGTCCGCCCTAAAACCTCGGGCGGCATACATATTCACGGCATGTGCGAGATTGCTTCGAGAAAGCAAGTTTTATTGGAACGACCAAGTTGACGAAGTCGCTTCGAACTTAGAACTTGGGAGGTAGCAAGCTTACATTGGGCTATGGGTTTTTTACTGATTTACCACATAATACACTTGGGAATCGACGCTCTGATATCTCTGATGCGTTGGTATACCGTAAACAAACTGTAACGTTAAGTTAATGTTTTAAAAATGGTTTGGTTCTTTGATGCAGCTGTTTTCAGCCCTCATTATATCACTGTTGAAATTGGTTTCATCTCCTAATGAAAGGTTTAGTGCATACTTTGCTAGCCTTGTTATCTAAAGATTGTCAGTTTTCATACACGTCAGGGAAGGTTTGGTCACTACATTTTCCTTTATATGTATATCGAGTGATATTAAATTGGTAACTTATAAAACGCACCTAATTTTGGGACGTGGTATGTATGCATTCTGGATTTTGAAAAAGTTTAATTTGAAATCCGTGGGAAATATTTCAAAGTTACAGAACTAAAAACCAATCTGACAAAATTCTCTTCTAATAATAGACACTACAGATCTGTTTGAGGTATTTTTATTCTATGGATATGTGTGATGTATTCAGATCGTAGAGCCTGTATCAAACCATATGAAGCAAACAGAGGTCGAAAGTCTATAAATAGTAACACATCTGGCCCATAAGCTATAATTGCGTTACATCTACGGTTACGCGAAAACAAGTAGCCAAGAACGCCGAGTTACCGATCCATCAATTCCAAGAATAACTGATTAATCATACGCGAACTCGTATACGTGAAAGCGGATAAGATATACAATTAACTTCCATTAGCGAGATATTTCGGAATACATGTTATCTTACCTCAATAACACAAAAAGTCCGGGGAATTTCTCCTCATAAATGGCTTGACCGCTTTTGATTATAC
>DWQT01000963.1:0-18844 GCA_018244895.1 Myscelus amystis hages
CGAAGTCGAAAAGTGACGCGGAAGACAGGAAGAAAAACAAAAGACTCTAAAATAGAACGTCGACGCCCGAACGAAAAAAATAAAAATATTGTTTCTCACCAGAAATATTGTTACCAACCAGCACGCCACACATTATAATTTTAACAGTTTCATTTAATACAGATTAATTATTATTAGAGGCAACATAAATTAGATACGTAACTTTATTATAACATAAAATAGATACATTTTATATTTATCACTGTAATCAAATACGAATACATGTAAAATGCATCCAAGATCACTTGGTAAGATAACTAGCGATTCCACGGTTCTTAAATAGATATAATGTATATCGTTAACACTATTCTACTTATAATAATAATAATACAGGTACGTTACGTAATTTATTCCGGTTAAAACAATAATGTATATATTCAGTAGATCGAAGGTAATGTTACAGTAGGTACCCAAACGTTACAGAGTCTAGCCGCTTTCGTGCTCATTGCCCGTTTAACCCTTCAACGATAAGTTATTTTAGAAACCACTGCGTACGTCATATTTATCTTAATCGAATTCCATCCACTCGAAGAATGCTGAATAATTTATGCTTTTTGATAAACACAAGTCGATATTGAAAGGTAGGTACGAGTGTCCCTATTACTTATAATGTTCAAGTGGATCTGTTTATAAACAACAATTCCTTTAAGTAAACTTAAATATTTCAATGCAAATATCATATTCAATTAATTAAGAGAATTTATAATCAACTTATTTTAATGTAAATTAAAAAATGTAAGTGAAAAAAGTAAATTATCAAATTTGCACATCAATCAAATAAAATGTTTTCTTTCTTAATTCTAAAAGGAAATTGTGGGTAGAAGGCTTGAGATAAGTAGGCTTTTAAAGTTGATTAAAGTTAACGCAATTATAAAGAGGCTGAAAATTGACAAAGCTCGTCGTCTGGAAGTGTGGAGTTGCAAATATTGTTTTAATCCTCTGAGATTTGTACAGCTCTGTACATATAGAGGGTACATGGAGCAATATTCTTAAAGGACACGGTAATATAGAATATTTAGAAAATACTTTAATCGTAGAATTTTCATGCACAGTTTTAATACAATGTATTAAGTAAATACATCGTACAAAAAATTCACAGACTAATTGAGTGCCTACTTATATCATGTCACTTTGAATGTAATGGCATTTGTTTTTATTTAAACAGTGTTTCAAATGCTTTTTATACTTGTAAAGGTCACATACCATCATAAACTCTGCTAATTTGAATTTGATTTCAATAAGACTTCATACTTATAACAGCAAAATTTAGTAGAAACGACTACGCAGCTAAAGGTCACTAAAATGATTTTAGAAGCATAAGAACACCTGCCGTTATGAGACATAAACTTGCCAAAATAGCTTATATCTTATGCCACATCGGACTGACTTGAAGTCTCATTAGTGATAATTACCCGGTAATTAAAATTTATGAGACAAGGAACAAGGTTGCTTAAATTATGGACGGTTCCTATTGTCTACAAGCGAGCGTTTATTTCATTTAAACAGACGAGAATACTTAAATAGGATATCATTGTAACTCTACAATTCATATGCAATCCTAATTACTACAATCAAGGTTAGCGAGAAGAATAAAAACGGTGACACGCGAAGACTAATGTTACACGTTGCAAAGTGAACGTGTATCTGAATGATTTATATAATTAGGATTATTACTGTTAGATTACCAATATTCTAGATATAGAATACATACATTCATGATGGCTGTGTTCGAAATGTTTGTTTATGTATCTGACAACAATGTATTTAAACGGCCTCGCCTTAAATCAATCAGCATTGTCAAAAGACATTCATATATAGGTACTGATTCCGGTAGTTGTTTGGCAATGATCTTTAGGAGTATGTATATGAAATATGTAGGTATCTACGTAAATATAATGTGTGTATACATTTGAAAAATGTTTGATAATTAAAAGTAAGGACGATATGTTGTTACATATTGTAGTTACATTGTTTAGTTCTACGCGATTAAGTACGAGTACCTACATATGTATGTCCACATCACACGTTTTCAAAAATAAACATTTTTCAAGTGAGATGTGTGCGGTGGGCAAAAATACCCCATGTCCAATTCCGGCGTCAATTCTACATGAGTGTGGTGCGTTACGAATTGTTAATTAAATTGAAAGGAGTGAGCGTGTGAGTGAATAATAGATTTTTTGTGAATCCATGTTAAGGATGTAGGCTTTTAAAGGAGGGTATGGTATTCAGAGCGAACGCGAAAGATAGATCAGCGCAATCCCGAGGATCTTAAGGTAAAAGCTTTCGGGCTTATTTGCGACGAAGAGCGAGCTTACGGATATACGGAGATGTGGATGTACGAGTATTTCCCGTCGAATTCGTAATATGTTCGTGCATGTGTTTCATTATACGGTTCACATATTCGCCCGAATATTTAAATGCAGTACGAGAATTTGCTGCGCTACAAATGTTTACATTATTTTACACATCTTTATAATATGTAGCTGTCTGTCAAATATTTTGTTAATTCTGTGTTTTATTAATTTATATTTTTCGTGATATAAGAAATTATTAGCATTTACATAGTTCAGTTATTAGATAGATTTTCAATAACCTTTACTGTTGTGTTTGTCTTACATAAGTTAACTTTTAGTAAAATAATTATATTAGCCGTATTAACTTTTCACTTAAGGTCAAATGCCTTTGCACAAAGTGCTCGTCGATATGAATCTTATAAATACATACGGGCTTTGTTTTACAAAAAACCGACATTATAGTTACGGGAAACTTCAAGTGGACATAAATAAAGCCCGCAATATTTGGCGGTCCCATCTCGACGGGCGGTGGGTACTGTACTCAATTTTACATAAGACGTCATTTGTAGCATTTTAAGCCTTGCGTCTACGATGACAAAGCTGTACTTCCTTTCAACATTGACTGAACAGCATCTTTACATATCAATAACAGATAACAGACTTTCCAGCTACCGTAAGAAGGCTTATTTTAGGAAAACAACATAGGCCTTCTGGGAGATATTTGGAGCTCAATTTCTTCGCAAAACTGTACTGTCATAGCATCAGTTTTTGGGACAACTTGGATTAAATAAATTCTACCAGTCGCATTAGCCGAATATAGCCAATCAACCGTGTTTAAAAAAAAAGTCATTTTCTTATAAATTACATCAGTTCTTATTCACAATAAGAAGTATTAAGCTTATATGACACCCGATTTAATTCTTTTGCAAAATTCGTTTTGCATAAATTGAGGTAAATTGGAACAAGAAGCCTAAATGGATTGTGACTAATTTGGAAAACGTTTGGAATCGGCACATGTATGTACATACGTACCTAGGTACCCACTACATTTATCCATTTAAAAATTTAAACAATGATTACATCAATGTTCAAGATCTTTGTAATTTAAGCATGATTCAAAAATAGTTTCTCACACAGTTGCACCCAATTTTATATCAAATGAATAATATTCTTTAACAAAAAAACTAAACATACCGCCTCGAGCCGTTGCTGCTAGTAGGTACCTACTGTACCTGACACTAAGTGCTTTCCATATTGACGTCTGCGTCGACATTTTCCGTTTATGTTTCCATTTGGCTGTTGACTTTCAATTTCTCGTCGAATGCGTTGGTTATCCCGTCACAATACGGAGGAAATAACCCAACCATTTGGGAATCGACCCACCTTTACACCTTAATATAGCTCAAGAGATTTTCCTTTGTCCATTCTATTCCATACGTACGTCGCCACGGCTCACGTAAAGCGCAAGAAAATTCTTACGAGACACGATGGTTTTCCTTTCAGCTCCATTTGACGGCCCAAGAGACTTATTATACTGTGTACACGAGATCCGACGGAATATTTGTTCAAATATAATCAGGGCTGGGAGCTTTGTCCAAGCAATCTTCTTGTTTTATACAATATTATATGAAATGTTGCTCGCTTTCGGCCCAACGGAAACAAATATTTAGCATCATGTACAAACCGTATAATCTTAGAACTTAGTACCTAATATAAAATACCTATATTTTAGCTAGCCCACAATTACTAAACAATAGTTGCAAATAAACGAGCCGATAGGAAAGAATATTAGTTTAAATAAAAATAAATTTCTAAGTATTTGTATTTAAGTAACAAAAACCAAATATCATTTACGATTCAATTATTAGAAAAAGTTACTTAGTAGCAAATTTAGGAAAACGAAAATACCTACGTATGTTGTGAAATTCCTGTACGAGCGGTCGTTTCGTTGGATGCTTTTTGCCCCCTCTCATTTGTCTGTAAACAAGGTAAACAGTGGATACAGTCCGGGCTTCAATAATATAAAACATGCGCCCATATCGCCTCCACGTGGATATATTTGTACCACCCCCGCCCACCTGCGCTATAGGCATGTCTGTCCGTTCTCGCCGGTAGCTTACTCACGTCATCTCTCGGGACTATTTCATTCCGATAAGGCGCAGTGGACTTTCTTTTGGTTTTGTATATCGACAAATAGGTTGACGATTTATATATCTGTAAATATTTTGATAAATGTAGCTGCACGAGTTTTGATATAGTTTCAATATTTTGTTATATAGGTAATAAACATTATCATACAAAAGATTTTATTCGTTATAGGTATATTCTAATTGACCGGTTTTTGAATTATTCGTCACATTTTGGAAACATGATACTTTTAAATTTATAAATAAGTACAAGAAAGATTATTCCCACGTGATATAGGTAAAGGTAACCAAACATTTCCCACTTATTTGAAATGCAACAAACTCATGTAGATTATTTTGCAAAAATAAACTTGTAATAAACCGTAAGGTAATATTTACAAGCAATTTTTTAAAATGTACTATCTACATAGAATTTGAAGCTTCAGAAGCTTAACAGCAGTGTATGAGAGGAAAGATCGACAATAGTGTTCAGTTCAGAAGTGCTGACGGGAGCTTTGGTCACGTACGAGACCAATTGGACCGGAATGGCGGTCCCCGGTAGCTAGTAACCGAGCGCCAGTACCTACTCGTATAGATAATGCATTTGCGCTACATGTGGCTATAGATGTTTGTCTTACTACCTGATGTTGTTGATCTACCAAACAAAACGTCTTTGAACCATGCCAGCACTTTAAAATACGTTTCTTTGTAAATACTAACCAGTCGAAAAACAATCTACAGAAATGTTGATACATTTTGAGAATGAGATTTTTTTGAAACGTTTCTAAAAAGTTGGTATTTATTTCTAAATAACATTATACATGTTTGTATACATTATTTTTATATAACTAATTTTTTTATACACTGCATGCACCTACAATGCATAGGTATATTAATTCAGAATTTGGCTGTGTATTCACATACTGAACCCACCCTCTGTATAATACTCTCAAACTTAATTCGTTAGTTCAAACTGTGAGGTTGCAATGTTTCCTCCAAATCAAGACGAAAATCGTTCATTCTGTTTGCCATGTAGGTAAGAATAACGACATTAGAGGTACATTAGTAGCCGGTTTTAAAACCTTTTTATATTCACGTAATACTTCTAAAAGTATCCGACTCGTGTGATAACAACAAAACACTTGATGTTGCCGTTGAACACGGAATTGAAATCAATAATACATTTAGTGTTTATAAAAGCTACATTTAGTAAGAATCACGTCGAGAAGACGTATTATTATGTGCGATAAAGTATTTCAGTGAAAGGTCTTATCTTATCAGTTACTGGCGCCAAATAAAGACGCCGTCTAATGTTTTGGGTTAAAGGTTGACAAAGTTACGATACCTTTCCTGTGAACCATGTTTTTATCTTCGTCCGTGTTATACAATACCTTTCTAATCTGCCAGTAAACTAGCTATCATGAAACTCTGCAGCTAGAAACTGAAGCATTTAAATCTTGTTTAACATTATATATGTATTTATAGACATAAGACTAAGAGAATAATCATGAATATTTATTGATATTCAAATTATAATTCTCATACCTGAACGATGTATTTCTTGGGAGTTACATTTTCTAAATGCATTTTTTTATGCACCTATAGTTAACGCTACAAATCTACTGTCCAACCATTGTTCAACCGATTTCCGTACGACAGTTTGCCACCGTAGGTATGTGAAGGGTTATAAACATCGCTTAGAAGTAGGTATGTTCAGACGAATTATGTCACTTCAACATTAGCAGCAATTCATATCTAGAAATCTTTTAAATGGCTCGGTACGTTTTTCCAATACAGTATTTCTCTTTCGAAATAAATATTTTATTTTCATTCCATAGTTGCAGCTGTGACCTTGGGTATGTAAAATTCACGATCGTAGGTCTAGACAAATATTATTTTTATTTCTTGATGTTTGAATTTATACGATCACAGATTTTTATTCAAAAAACATGCGACAGATAAAATAAATCTGGCAGATGTGTTTGCTATTTTATTTATCCCACGAGGAATGTGTACTATAATGGAAATGTGCTAGATATTAAATTGTAAACAAAAACGTTATCATTTTTATCATACACGTGTTAGACACGTCTCTTCTCTTAAAATTTGAATTCAAAGTATTAATAAATTTATATATGCATTACCCGCCGCCAGTTACTATCTTAGTGTGTTGTGTTGCCTCCTAAATTTACTTATAATATATCGATGAAATAAATGTAGGTATCGATGAAATAAATGTACATTTTATAAGTAGCTACGCAATTGGTGGTTATTTTATAAATAACTGACTTGTCACCTAGATAATAAATCAGGTATTCAACGATGACAGTATGATAATATTTTTTTGTGTCAACCAACATGATTTAAAAAAATATTCGAGCAGCCACAAATAAACAGGATGTACTAAAAGGTTATTGAACTCTATACAAGTAAGTAGTAGAGCGGTACAAGAAACATTTGTCTTCAACTGTATCTATACTACATACAACGTAACAAGTTCCACCTCATATAAATATTAAGTTACCGTACGTTCATATGTATAAAAATAACTATAATATTATAATATTTTGAAACAGTTCATACGGCCATGTAATTGCAAACTAAACGGTGTCCCATTTAAGTAACCAGGGAAACTGACTAGCTACATACCTAGATTGGTAGATGTTTAATTGTTACCTAGGTAGTCAAAAAAAATATTTCATCCCGGCACAGAATAAATTCGTCATGAGTGGACATTAAATTCAAAGCCCTCAGCGCAGCCGCCACGGTCAGTGAACCTATGCCGATGGCTTCAGACCAGCACCTATAGTATTAACATAATCTTAATAGTGAATTATTACAATGTAAAAGCTCTTTTACATTTCTATATCTTCCGGATCCATACAAATAAACTTCAAAATGCAGCATTGACTTCCTAAAATCCATAGATCGATCCGTGCGTCGTTAACTTGATTTATACATACATACATAAGCATACGTTGTCTGAACAAACCAGTCGAAACTAAAAGAATCACGCAACACAACATATCCGTACCACATCCGAGCAGTCAGGTGAGCTGCTACTATTGTCCCACGTCACCTCCCCCGCCATTCAAATGCAAATGAAACGCGCCGCGCTGTATGGACTGACTGACTGTTATTTATCTGTGATCGGCTTCGTTTATTCCCCTTTGACAGACAGGTGCCGATTTCGAACGAATTTCACGTAGTAGATGGCGTATCTTTACCTATTTGAAAGAACATGCATGTTTTTGCAATATACCATGAAACTCTATATCATCGATAAATGTTTACTAAATATATTGAATATCAAAAGCCAATTAATGTTCTAACTTATAACTAAAATGAATAAAATAATTAAATATATTGATAATAATAAAATAATAAATATATATACGTAGTCATATTTTATCTATGGCTTCAAAGGTAACAATTAAGCGCTCCAATCAAATCAATATCGCATTTCAATACCTATTGTTTACTCGTAATATGGTAAATAAAGTCACTGATGACAATAAGAAATAATTTTATGTACGATTCGCTTAATTATTTTTTTAAATGCACTAAAAGTTCCTATTATTGTTTTTAATCTAGTTATTAAAAATATACCTTAAAAACATACTTCACGACTAAGTGCTATCAAATAAATCTTCAATTTGATAAGGCACCAACCAATTTTCCAAGAAGGGTAATGGTTGGTACGGAAGTTAGACAGTTAGGTAACTTGTGCTTTTACGAAATCGATAGAGACTCAAGCTTCTCTGGCCCTCTTTTCAAATAAGGTCACCATTTTCCATATTCTTTTTATTGTATTTTATTAATTAGCCGTTATATACCGTTCTTTAAATGACACGTATTTAACATATTATCTGCTCTTGTTATTTCGTTTAAAAAAGATAGCGAGTGTGTCAGCTTATCAGCATCTGCTTTCTTTATTGTAAGTTCAGAGCTAGGGCATAGATTTATTTGCACAAAATAAAATAATTCATGAGTCTCCGATATCGAGATACAGATAGGTACAAATTTGGATAAAAGATCGAAAGCGGTCCAATTCAACCCAACGACAGCATACTCTTATCAAAACAGCGAAAAATTGTAAACATATTTCGTTAGGATTGGCCCTTGTCTGATATTGTACGAATATTGTGGATGTCATTACATAAAACAGATTTTTAGGGTTTGTTTTCACGGGCGCGTTTGGTTCGCGATTCCACTCTTCTAATGAATTGAACGAACAATGTACATTACGTATACCCACCTTATTTTATTGCGGGAGAATCGTACGTATTCTAATTACTACTAATGTTCGGTACCCATTAACATAGTTCATGATTGTTTCCACGATTAGAAAAAAATGAATGCAAACATGTTTTTCTCCCACCGCTGGGCTATGACTCTCTTCTCTTCGGAATACCCGGAGGCAATGCCACATCGCTCGTTAACCGCAGCTTAGTGGCCAACCCGTCCGTCGACTGATTGTAAACCGGCTTTGAGGGCTTCTACGTTAGTAACGAGACTAACGTAGCGTGGCTTCCGAATGACTAAAACGCTCGTGAAAAATTCTTAATGTACCTAATCATATACAAATATGTATACGTGAGTTAACGAAGTCTTTTGACAAACAATATAAAAATTAATTTTATAATAATTATTATGCAACAATAAATATTTACATGTAGGTATATTTCTCAAATTTGTACGCCGTAAAAGGCAAAATGTGGTTTGAACCAATAACTTTGTAACATCTTTAAATGTACCCATATTTGTACAAATAAATGTCTTTGTCTTTGAAATTAAAGTAAGCAATTCGTACACTTACTATTGTGATATTTGAATTTGAGATTTTTTGTTACTTTCATCTATTTTATTGTCACCAAATTGGAAGGTAAATTTACGAAATAGGTACTGTTGCGTGGGCCTATGAATACCTTCCTTTGGCTAAGGACCAGTCACGATATCGTATTTGGTCGGGATCATATATCGTTTCGCATTACCATATTAGGAATATCGTGCAAGCGACCCTCAGGCTTTTTGTTTTCTTTCGGCCCGACCTCTAGAGCGTTTACACAGATTGGTTCTTCATGTATATTACATTTAAATATAGAATAATGAAGAACATTTAATATGGAATAAATAACTAAGTAATTACTCTTAGGAAGTTTAGCGAATGCTTCTGAACCTGAGGTAAAGATATGTATATATCCATATAACGTGTATCATGTATGAAGTACATTTAATATTACATGACAGATCAAAGAATGTAATAAATAGGTATTCATATAACGCGCATATAATACAAGTTAGTATACAGACTTATTATTTTTATCATAAGCATTGTCATTAAAAGTGGTTCTGCACCATTTCGTAAATTTTTCTTTTATATAACGTTGTGCGTAAGATATTAACTTTGTGTATACAATGTAAAGAATCACAAAGGTATTCCCATTGAAAATTAGTGCAAACAGAGATGATAATTGGCCTTACATGCCCCTTAGTCATAACTTTCTCCACACATGCTTCGAAAAATATAGTTACTAATGAATTGCGTTATTTAGGTATTCATAGTTCCCTCGATGCTTACGCGGGCTGGGTACAAATAGGCATCCAGAGGTAAAATTACTATTTTTCACAAGTCACGTTTCGCTTACGGCTTATCTGGGTGTAGGTTTGATAATAATAAGCGATGCCACGATATATCACGATCATAGAGAAATCCATAGCAGATACATTTGCTAGATATGAACCTATATGAATCCAATGTTCTAATCTACGTAGTTAAATATATTGATATAAATAAGTTAGGGTTGTTTAATTTCCCAAAATCGTTACATACGTACGTACGTACGTAAGTTTATCTAAATATTTTACGCAAAACTAACCTTCTTCACAGTTTTATAAAAAATATCAATTAGTTAAGAGCCATCAATCGTATGCCTTTTCCTGCATAGCGTCAAATGCGAATACCTGTAACGTGAGTGTCGCTTCCAGAAAGAGGACATCTTGAGTTGGGGACGTTTACGAAGCGTCCTCTCCGAGTCAATATCAATAAATGGGAAGTTGGGAAATTGGATGTGCTTGCGCTCATCGCCCGAGTCGACACCGTATGTAATAACATAGTAATGAGCCCGTGTTGCCTACCACTCGTAAAAATATGCCTCTTGCTACTGTCTGTCTAAATATTCAACAAGCGTCCATATCGATACGGGATCCAGTGTCATGCCATTTTCCTTACGAATTAAGTATTAACTGTGTATAATGAATAAGCGTAATATATTATTATACGTCCAGAATGAATATAACTTTTCAGGGGAATTTTAATAAACACATTTAAAATAATTTGAGCACTTATTCGCTAATTAATTCCGAAGTAATTAACAAAAACTTGCTGCATTATTTACTTACATTTTTATTCGATGAAAGCTAAAGCTTAAATAAATGTAATTTATCGTTACTTCCATTTTTATTATCATAAATAAAAATGTACTGCCATATTTCCAGTGAGCTGCATCAGTGCGCGGGGGATTGATTTGACATTGATGAGAAGCGCATGCGTATTGTCCTAATTGGGTGCAGAGGGCTCGCCGGCAAAAGATAACAATATACGGACTAATATGGGTACGACAGAGACAGATATATGTTGCACGCAGACGTGTTTCGACATAGAAAGGTCGGTAACATGGCCGACCGGTTGCAAGTGCATTTGACAAACGGATCCGGGGCATTTTTAAAGGCAAAGTTTAAAATTACAAACGAATATTGACCTTTTCTACCTTTTCTAATGTAACTTTATACACAGATTACAATGAAATGTTTATTTTAGGATGTGTTAAAATAGATAAAATTAATCACACGGGTCTTTATTTAATTGTATTTTCAATACAACTTATATAGGTAATTAATTTTCCCTATAACGAACTCGATGACAGCTGCGACACCCACCACATTCAACAGTATTTTAATAAATTTGAAGTGAGATAATAATATAATTGTTGTCATAAAAGTTTTTGCTACGTATAGAATTTATTATAAAAAAAAACCGAGATATTTAATATGTAATATGCGATTGTAATTTACAGCGGCCATAAACGCCTCTCTTATAAAGAAATAAAATTCATCGAGCGTGTGGTTATAAGGTAAACAATAGTTTTTAAGTATCTACGAAATTTTATGTTTTACGTAAAATTGTTTAGTTTTATAACATAATTACGTACCTTAATATGAACTATGTTTACGTAGCCAACCCATTAGTCAACATTTTGTTGTCGGTTTCATAAAACTATACCTCTGTTAAGCATTGGTGGAAACACGAATAAAACATGTTTGCACAAAATAGTTAATAGATATACAAGCATACCTGTCCGCTGTTGATTAAATTGTTTTATACTCAGAGCAAAAATAAAGTTGATTCTTCATTTCAATATACTTTACCCGTAATTTATATTTTAATAAAAAAGTCATACGTTTACTTTTAAATACCTTTCATCTAGTACAAACTTTAGTGGTAGGTAGTACTTATTTGAAAAGGTCGAAGTATTTTCGCTGTCGGACGGTTAGCTAGCGACTAATGCTAAAATGTTCCAAATGTTTCGGATGCTATAAGCCGGACCGTCTCTAATTAAACGTGCAAGACTTCTTCGTAAAGACAACGTAGCAATGTTTTTGCTAATTTTTAGTTTTACCGTTTGTAATTCAGACATCGATATAACTCTATACAATACTCTGTATTCTATACTATTAGGTGCAGACATAATCGCTAAATTAAGTAGATATAGTTCATAGTTATATTTGACTTACCTACAGACTATGTAAATATTCAAATTGAATTACATTTCAACGGCCTTAAATTCATATGTTTTGAGAAATTATATAAACGTAATAATTTCATTGCATAATAAAATTACAAATGCGAATAATTATGTAATTACACTATCGGTATAAAATCTACTATAGATATAAGTACTGGTGTGTCAGAATAATGATTTGTGATTCCGACTACTGTGCTAGAAATTGTAGGTTCAATTCTTGCGTAGAACAAAAATATATTTATATATTTATTTGTATTGTATTGTGTCTGATGACTAGTTTTTAATGTTTTAAGTAAGACACTTGTCAGTCGTATTACTAATGGGTGTTGTCTTTTATAAAATATCTTTTCTTTTACAGCCGAAGAGCAAAATTTCAATATAACAGCCAAAAACAAAGTTTGTTCCCGGCTCTGCGCAAATCGCCTCAATTCTGCGTAAGCGGAGTAAATAAAAGTTTAAACAGATTAAACTCTGGCGCGAGGGCCGGCGGAAGCGTGGGGAGGTAATTATCTCGTCCTATTTCCCTTCTAATTTCACGTTAGGTCCGCTCTTTAGCTCGTGCAGACTAGCGATTGTACGGCACATTATTATCCTAATATTATTCAATTCGATTGAATCTAAATTGAATAGTCATCCAAATTACTTAATTAATTGACTAGATATCAATTTTCTATAAAAAGGATGTTTGTATTTACCTATGTAGAGTGCTCTATGTGACTCTACCAAGGTTGAAATTAATATTTAATGCAACTTTATTTATAATTTAACTATTAAATAATTAGGATTAGCTATTAAAGAATAAGGAAATGATTAAAATTACTGTTAAGGTATATTATAAAGATGATTACCTTAAGGAATAAGATTTTTTTCGGGGACTTCAAAATTTTATGGTACTATGGGTACCATGGTTTTATAGAATTCCATAGATTTGAAATTTTCCATCATCTACGTTACCTATGTAGGTAATACCTTATATAGTTATATTCTGCTTTTTTCTATGTACCCGCCCGTGTACAATGGCAGCGCCCTGCGAATTAGACGTTGAATCCTCCAAGTGGAAACGAGGTCACTCGCTATCTAAAGTTAATAGGTTTTTGAAATGTCTAAAACCTGCCTTGTTATGACTACTACGTCTATTACAATTATTCGTAACAATTTCGCTAGCATCCAATGAAATATAAAAACTTTACTTTTGTTTTCATTACGTCAATATTGAATGGGCTGTGCCTACTTTTTGTAATGTTTACTTTTTCACCTATATTTCAGATATTTTATAAAACTGAAAGTACCTTTTAAAAGTACCGTGCTACTTCTATGGCGTTAAGTATTTCCATTTCAGTTCTCCTCAAGTTATTACGAGCAAGCTAATTAAAGTCAAGACGATGAGCGCGAAAAATCTCGTGATCGTTGTTAGTACTTCGTTGCTCCGAAATATTGCAATTTATAAAAACAAGCGCTGTTAAATTAGCATACAGATCGACTTTAATGCATTTTACCTTTCGCTTTTGTAGCCCTTTTGTGCCTAGCCCTTGCAAATATAAGTTTCTCTCGCATTTAGTTTGGTTGTAAAACGTAAGTGTGACTTGAGTTTAATAAGAAAATAAATCTTATATCTTGAAGGATAGGTACGTTCTCGGACTCGTTTGTCTGTCGATCACGTTCTAAGGATTAAGCGGTCTGAATATTTTCGGATGAAATACTGCTATCTTATTATTATGACTAAATTTGAATAGATGAATATGGTATATAGTAGATATACTACCCAAGTCTTTATGTTCAACGCTAAATTCGTACCATACTCTGTTATATTAAAAAAGACGTCACTTTCCGTCACCATCAAAATATCTAACATAATATTGTTGAAAAAAAAATTAGACTTTTTTAATTTTTATGTTCCAGGTGCAGCGGCATAGAATATTTGACATCCAAGCACATAAAATTAGGTATAAATTAGCGATTAGTTCTGGTGTCCTTAATACGACATTGTGTTTTCGAACACGGCCCGCGACGACGTGCAGAATGTCTGTAGGTACTCATTATTACGAAACACAACACTTACAATGATGTATTAAAATAAAAAGCTAAAAGCTAAGTAATATATTTAATAAAAAAACCATATTATCAGAGAAAAACAACATAGATGCAGTAAAAACTGACAAAGCCCCTAAACCACATATAATGTTATCTTTGAACGAAACAAGAAGAAAACTCATAACGTAATAAAGAGATTGGAGATATTCGTACAAAATTATTATATACGACTAATCCGGGTGTAATTTATTGGAACGCGTTCAAGATAAACAACCCTTGGAGGAAATGGAAGGATATAGCAAACATGTTAATGAAATCAATCTTTCTGTTACAGAGCACATCGCGGGGAAAGCGAAGAGATTGCCCTCTCGGCGTTCCCACAATTTTGTTTACAAGTTTTTCTAATTTACATGTAGATATTCGATCCATCCGTGACTTGCATTAAGTTGTCAAGCCTATAAGCTATTACGGCTACTGAGATTGTTCTTGTGAAGATTAAAAAGACACATTTACATAATACGTCAGACAATGCGACGCCTCGCACGACATTTGTTGAAGATTGCCTGTCGCTATAATTGTTTGCTGTTGAGGGAATTACTAAAACGCTGCATTTATTCTTCTTATAATTAATTTATCTAATATATCTAAAACCTTTAGTTTTTAAAAAACAAAGAATTTCTTTATGACCGCATAAGTAAAGGAGAGCTAGTAGGTACTGCGAACATGCACGGTGATACTGGATGTAGAAATAAAGCAACTGTTAGGTTTAACGCTGTTAGGCTAGGAATTTTATTATTCAGCGCCAAGGGATGCACACAAAACAAAGGGGGTTTTTATCTAAACAGTTCTCGGAGGTTTCGAGAAGGTAGGTATTTGCATTCACCTGCAAACTAGAGGAGTTTTACGCTTATCTCCTCACCAGCGTGGAGATTGTAATTGCGGTTGAGTGTACTGCGAGTGGTCTACTAACATGGCTCGCGGCGAGTTACTTATATCTGACTTATGCACTTGTTTCACCTGTATTCTATTCACCTTTGGCGATTGGCTGCGAGAGTGTTTTTTCTGGTCTTTATTCAAAACTATCTTTGCAAACTCTGCTAATAATGGATATAATCTTCGATAACTAGTCACCGTTTAATGTTGGAGAATTATTTAAATTATTCTAGTTACAGAAGGTTTTCACCTTCCAATCATTTTTGATTGGCTATATAAATTTAGGTACGATTGTACGATGAAATGATGATAATATTCAATGTCAACATACATATTTATTATTTTATTCCCTTATGGTTATGATATTATTGGTTATAATGATATTATTCAAATTCTTTACAAATACAATTATTAAAATATTAAAATAGAATTTGTAATGTCTTATAAAAACTAGAATTTTCTATAGCTTTTACAGTGAGGAACAATTAAAAGAGAAGTGGAGAACCTCGCCCGGTCCACTCTACGTAAAGCTGATTGAGTATGTCAATGAGTGCGGACAGCTTATGTGAGCGCGTGAACTGACATTAAGACCTCGCTGAAAGGTGAAGTGAGATAAAACTGGAACGTTAAATAATGTACGGACGAGGAATGGAAATGGGTATCTAACGTTGAAAAGGATTTCTTCCCGAGTAGCTGGTTTTATCGCTGAACGAAATACGAATTCGAAACGTATTTCTCTCGTACATACTCGTATGTCCGTGGTAAATCAGTTTGGGTTAAGTAAATAAATTAAGCAATATATATAGGTATGAACATATTTGCTCCATGTAAAGATTTAAAAATTTCGGTAAAAGGACCATATGTGGTCTGATGACCTAAGAAAGACAAGACCTAAGAAACACTATCACGTTTCAATAAATAAACAGGTATATTTAAAACTTGTTTACAGTTCAAAATATTTTTCAAATTTTATATAGTTTATAAATCTCTATACAAAATGTTACCAAACCATGTCCGTATTTATTTTCGAACACTGACAACAGGTTAAATTTCACTTTCTAGAAAAAACAGTTGAACGAGGTGATCCGTAATAAAATTATGACGCTACCGGTTACTTTATCGTACCAGGTAAAGGTTTCACTATTGTATAGAATTCTTTAAATGCTAACAATAAAGTGTTTTTTAATATTCCATTGCTACCGAGTATTGTCAGTAAATTGTTTCTGTTGTAATTGTCAACATTACCGACATTTTTTGTTATCATAAACATTTACTTTCAATTTTTGGAACAAACATCTACCTCCAAATTTTATTTCACAGCGTTGTACACGTTTTATACAAATAGATAAAAAAAAGCAGTTATCGAGAACATTTAGAAGCGGAAATATGAAATGAGTGAGAATTTAACACTGGCAAGGTTTACCTTAATTTGTGTACCTAATTATAAGTCATTATTTAAATAAGTAGGTATTACTTATGACCGAAAAAAGAACGTTGAGAAATAGAATAGCCGCTTCGCGCTCGATTAATTTTTGTGATTATGTTGGTTTCCTCCTTTTATTTACGTCAACTCTATACCTACACTGTACAAAACAGCAAACAAGTTCTCTTATTACATGACGTAAGCAAACAAGGAACATAAATATACCTAAATTTTGTTGTTGTCCTACTCGGGGACGGAATAGAAATTCTTTTCGATATAAATTCATGAAAAATATGAAGCCCGAGGAGGAGGGACAGCAAACTATTCCCCTTCTGATACAAATTTTACGGAACCGACGTTCACATACATTTTGCATGAGCCTTCCGCGTGCCTCGCTAGCTTCAAGGATCTCGCGTCTGAAAGATTGCGAATTCCCATATCTAGCAATATCACTTTATTATTTTGCTTATATACCTACTTTGTATATTACGAGCAGATTTCATCATATTTTTACGAAATATGACATTAATATTTATTACACACCCAGCACATTAAATTTTTAGAACAAATGTTGCTAGCAACAGAGGTATTTACAAAAAAAATAACTTAGGTATCAATTGGTATTCAAACTCATGATAGGTCCTATTTTTATAGATAATTGGCAAAAGTATCAGACTATTAGAAACATCTGCTGCTCTACGTTGATTAGCTAATGGAACAGGTGAAACTTATTGCAAAATGAAAATAAAATGTCACTTTATATTTTAATTAAACAGAATATTGACGGCATCGTGTGAAAACATAAAGATGACCATAGCAATATACATTCTCAATTCTACGAAGTAAGTGATTCATGCGTTATTCACTATAATAATATTATGTTTATACCAAACAAGACCATTTGTTACTTTATCCAGTATAATTTTCATGACTACAGATCACTAAGCATGTGAGTATCTACCTACCGGCTCTATGATGTATCTACCAAAGTCTACTTAAGCTCCTCACTGCAATGAGTTAAATTGATAAAAGTAGAATTTTACAAGGAAAGGTAAGATATGAATCTTTACTTGTATGAGATTTGTATATATCGTGAAACATTTTCCAAATATCCATTAATTATTTTATTAACTGTTAGATTAATCTCTCTCTCTAATCTTATTAGACTATCGTAATACCTACATTAATGTTGTTTTTACAAAATTGCATAAACAAATAGGAACCCTAATTTAATATACATGACTTCTTAGTGAATTCTTTTCATAAGTACCTATGTACGTAAAAGTCACTGTCGCACTGAATGTGCTGCTAGGTGTCTTGACTAAACCATAGTGGCATTTAGTGGCCGTCTTTTGGGGCCCAGTGAATGGTAGCACTAAACATCCAGTAATACGTGCAAAGGGGTCATTAGACACCCCTCTAAAAAATACTCTGCAGGTTGTGACACACAGTCTGTATTTAATCAAGTCACGCCTTCTGTTCATTTACTTATTATGAAAAGTTACCGGTATATAAAACTAACATATTTGTTGATCTAATTTTAAAATTATTTTAGTCAGAGCAACTGTTAAATACAATAAATAGATATGTACCTACATTTATTTTCTACTGAACAATGTTGCATTGGACGAATCTAAAGTTGTTTACGTTTGCAGACTTTTAGCGTCATTGGCGTCGCATGAAGCGAAACGTTTTAATTAAATTAAGAAATTTATTAGTACAGTCACTAAGCGATACGACTTGTGATGTTATTTTGGCAACGTTCCTTGACTTCTTAGCATACATTCCATGTTATCCATGTACTCACTATTACGATATACATTGTAAGTAGTTACCTACGTGCGTATTCTCTGTAATTATGAATATGCATAGAAAATATAAAGTACACAAATACTGCGTAGCAATAAACATTGAATTTTAATGAAATGTTTCTATAAGCGCGGGATTTCTCAAAGACGTCATTGTGCAGACCCCTTACTTAAATGGTGTTGCCGCATTACGGATCTCGCGATACAGTAAGCCGACTATTCTGTTTACAGAATCAATTATAATGTCGGTTAAGAACTCCCATGATTATCGTGCAAGTATAATAAAAATGTAAATTATGTAATTTTCAGAAGGGACTACACAGATAAAACAATACATGAGTACTCGAATGTACTCACTCATGGGTTCACACATGTTGTTTATTAC